>VZTI01005469.1:253517-541430 GCA_013397865.1 Struthidea cinerea | reverse complement strand
CCCCACGGGCTGCGGGTGGATCTCTGCATCCCCCGTGGATCCCCACGGGCTGCGGGTGGATCTCTGCACCCCCCGTGGATCCCCACGGGCTGCGGGTGGATCTCTGCATCCCCCGTGGATCCCCACGGGCTGCGGGTGGATCTCTGCACCCCCCGTGGATCCCCACGGGCTGCGGGGGCACAGCTGCTTCACCATGGTCTGCACCACGGCCTGCAGAGGCATCTCGGCTCCGGCTCCTGGAGCACCTCCTCCCCCTCCTTCTTCACTGAGCTTGGTGTCTCCATGTTGTTTTCCCTCACATGTTCTCACCTCCTCCTCTCCTTCTGACTGGAAGCAAAACTCCATGACTTTGTTTTGATTTTCTTCTTAAATATGTCATCACAGAGGCGTTACCAACCTCCCTCTCACTGGCCCAGTTTTGGCCAGCAGCATGTCCATCTTTCAGAGCCATCAGAGATTGGCTCTGCTGGACATGGTGGAAACTTCCAGGAGGTTCTCACAGGACCCACCTCTGTGGCCCCCCTGTTACCAAAAACCGGGCCGTGCAAAACCAATACACTCCTCATCCTAGGTTTTTTACGTGTCCATGGAGCACCTCAGCTCATTCTCTCTTTCTGCTTCCACCTTCTACTAGTGAAGTGACTGTCTGTCCTACAAGGTGACAATCATCTGTATTTCAAAAATTTGATTCTTGCTTGCTGAAACTTGATTGCCATTTTGTACACTTATTGGGATAGTGTTTAGTTTGTTTATTTTCTCTCCTGTATGATTATCTGCATGGCATAGGAAAACAGGAATCATCTGTGCTTTAGGAATGACCGTAACTGGAACATAGCAATGGTTTGGTACGTGTAAATACATATGTATGTACATAGTTGAGCATCTAGGTATAAGCCTAAATATATGTCCAGGACACTGCAAAGGCAAAGCGATGTACATAGTGTCACTGGTTTCAATACAAGGCTTTTAAGAGTTAGCAATTTAACAAGGAAGCAGGCAGGATCTTAACTTTTTTCCTATGATGTGTCTGTGACCATAAGGATTTTTAAATTAAAATTTTTGCTGAGCTTCAGAGGAGATTCTCACGTACAAAGTATTGCCCCAAACAAAACTAAAAGTAGACAAAAATAGGTACCTATAAAGGAAAAGTATACATCCTGTTCTGTAACTGTCTTCAAAGTTCACCAGGAATGCTTGCAGTGTGCTTGTCAGAATATATTGCTGCCCAATGACATATAAATAAATAACAAATCACGTCAATACATTTGAGAGATCTTAATAATGTTAAATAATTGATTACTAAATACATAATTTGATCTTTTTAATTAATAATATGCTGTAGTGTGGAGTTCTGTCACGGTGACCCTAAGGTCAAGACCTGTAGTTTATGGACTATTAATTAGCCATTAAGTAATTCACTCATCTGACCTCCGAATCTATCAGGTTGATGGATAGCAGAGACCTTTATGTTCCTATTATGTTCTATTTAACTTTCAAAATTTTCAAGCAAAGTTTGATCCCTGAGTAAAATGAAGTGAGAAGAGAGCTTAACAATTTTTAAGGCTATTTCATCACCTTCCACTTGAAAGCAGATATTAACTTGAAGAATGCCATTGCTGTCTTCACTGTTCTCCTAGGACTACTGACTGAAAGGTACAACTAGTACCTTAATTTCGTTCCTTTAAAAAGAGGAAATCAAAATGATTTTTACAGATCTTTTGAATGTGTAATATCAAGCATAAATTTTAATTGCACTTCATTTACTAAGTGGTGCATTACCTCATCCTTTGGTTTTAACAATGGATTTTCTATAAATCTTCATATGGTTAAACATGATAAACTGCTCAACATATCATGGAACATGGCAGTGCTTATTAGCACTTGAGAAGTTATTGATTGCTTATCTTGATTAATCTTTTATGGGTCTCTGTAGTATTAATTCCACAGAAAAGGCTTTGGAAGTTCTGTAGCATTAGTCTCCTCATTCATACATTTGCTTTCAATTACATGGATTTCTCTGACTGCTCTTGCTAGATTAATTATAACCTCTTTGTCACCAGATCTTGCTTTCAGTTTATCAAGAATTGGAATTTTAATGAAAAATACATATTTAAAAGATTCTAAGAAAAAGTGGCATTAATGAGATGAGATGTTTCCTGCAATTTGGTGAAAGGAAGGAATTCTTAGGTTTCTGCATGTAAGGAGGAGAAGTGAATGTCAGTTTTAGAGGCACAGTTTATGATGTATGGGTTTTGCCAGAAATTCAGCTGCTCCATTTCAGATACAGCCTGGGAAGTATCCTCTCATTTTTAACTTAATGACAAAGCTTTTCTGTAACAAGCAGTATCTGCTTTATCATAAAGCAGAGACAGACTGCTGTTTGCTCACCAGTTTTATCTTCAGAAAGGCAGGTTTCCCATGTCCCAGAGAAGTACCTGCTCTGCTCAGCTTTAGGATATTAAATAGAAATCTTGGTATGTTTGTATTACCGTAATTTTTGCCCGGCTCTGTGGGTTCCCGCAAGCCCACAGAACCTGGGGCATTTTCGGTATTACAGTCAGGTGACAAAGAGGCAGGAAGGAGATTTGCTTTTCATCCTGCTTGATGGTTCATTCCATGCTTACAGCCGAACTCCCAAAGCAAATCTGAAACCTGATCACGAGGGCCCTCGTTTTATCTGGGGCCAGGGAGAAAGGTGGGATTAGGGAATGGGGACCAATGGGAGAATGCCAGGGGAGTGACGAGGCTGGCAGCCAACCGGGAGATTCAAACCGGGACAGACCATACCAAGGAAACAAAGCATCCCAGGGGATGCTTCTGTTCGCCCCTAACCAAAGGCATCACTGACCCCCACATGTTTGTATCTTCTTTCTGTTGAAGAGTGAAAATTTATTATGTGATTCAAAATTTCATGATATCTTTGGTTTTGGACAATCCTAAAAAGAGTATAACATACACAAAATTCACTGGTAGGCAAAAGGACTTGGTGAACAGAGGTCAATCGAACAAAAACGTCCTAAGAAACTGCTTCAACCACAAGATCCGAGAACTTAATATTTTGGTTCTAATTTGATAGGATGTCATCATTTCATGGTCAACTACTGATGAATACTTGGGTCCTGTGGCTTTGTCATCATCATCCCAGTGTATTCTTGGTCTCAGTCTCTGCTCTCCTTATACTCTGAGTTTTTCATTCACTCAAAATATGCATTAAATGAACACTGGGATTCATGGAGGAGGGAAATACAAGGCTTTGTACCTGCTAAGTGTCCAGCCTGGACTGCTGTGTGGCAGCATTTTGGACTTTGCATTTACTACCTTTTGTGTGAAGACATGAAAGAAATTTACATTCATCATATGTGTGTATTAAAACCTTAAAGGATTGCACAGTTTTGGAGAAGTCCTAATCTGATGCTGTGAAACGGCAACAGGAGGGTGGGGAAGTTTCCAGTGATTTACAGTGGGGTTGATCCTACTCCAATTCAAAAGAATGGAAAAGCTGTCACTGTCTGGAATGGACAGGGGTCAAACCGGTGTCACTGCAGCAGCACTTGTAATGATCTCACTTTCTTATGGATCTAAACCATTGGTAAGAGCAGTAGAGCTCCGAAGTAAACAAACAAAACCCCCATAGCAATAAAAGGCTGGCTTTATTCGGAGTTAACATCATATTGAAGGAGTAATGAGTCATCTGCCTTATTAATAATGGGCAGATTTTCAATACCAGCATATTTTTTTGTTATCAATCCCTGTTGCATGCGTAGGAGCTGGAGTACAGCCAAAAGGAGAGGAGGAGTAGAAATGTCCCTTGGTTTCATAGGTTAAAAGAAAAAACAAGCAAGCAGATGAGCTCAAATCCTGTTTCTATTTAAGCTGAAATCAAAACATCTTTTGACCTTGAAAAGGCCAACATTCCACCCTGCGTGAGGACTTTTCCCTTTTCTGTACCATGCTTTTATATGCAGTGCTAGTTCCTGAGAGCTCTGCCGTCCTCACAGATGTGCTGTGGGAGAAGCTTAACTAATCCTGGTCAAGGTCTCCCCATGGCACGTGCAGGTGCCATAAGAATACAAATCATAGACAATATTGATGACTGACTGAGTATGCATGGACATCTGTTAAGGAATTTAAACACAAATGGTATTTAAATATGCATTGTATTCCTAGGAACATTTTGTATTATGTGTTGGTTCTGAGAGCTGTTGAGTGTTAACTGTTGAATATTAACAAAGCTGCTCCATAGGCAGACCAGGACACTTCTCCAGAGATACTGAGAAAAGAAATGGACCTATGGTGTCTTCCTGTCCCTAGCAGTTTTGTCAATCACACCACGAGGACAAAGATTTCACCACACAAATCACTTGGATTTCACGTAGTGTCAGAAAGGGCTTAAAGGCAGATAAGAGTATCTTTTTAGATTTTACAGATTTACTGTATGAGAATGTGCAGGACGCACAGATAGAAAGCAACCTGCTATGCAGTTCTCGGTAAGTTGGCATAAAATAGGATTTATACTTGGGCTGTAAACTAAATGGATACATTAACCACGAGATCCCTATAGGGAAAGGAAGTGGGCCATGACTCTAGTGTAGCCTGAGGGTCGTGGCAGCAGCTGCAGAGCAATTGTTCTTTGTGTCATGCGAAATGTTCATCTTGTCTTGTTTCCACATGGGTCTCTACAGAGGGAGAAAGATTTTATTTTCTAACAATATTGAGGAATTTTAAAAGTAATTTTCAAAGGGTAAACACATGATGTTTCATGTTAGGATATACTGTCAATGAAAAAAAAAGCAGTCTGAAAGAACCCTCAAGTTTAACTTTATTTTGAAATAGTAGATCAGGGAAATGCCTTCTAAAACCGGGATGGTAATGTTGTGTCTCTAAATTAGTCTCAGTATCAAGGTTATATGAAAGAAGTTCTGTTTTTCCAGTTGGCTTTCTGAACTTAGTAAGCAAATTTGATAAATAGGTAACTAAAGTGAATTGCTGCAAATATATGGCATGTCCATGTGAAAAATGTGGAATTTGCACAGGGAAGAGTTTTGTTTGAAATTTGGTGAGTTGGTTTAAAGTTTTACTTTTCATCTCTCTGATATTTTGGGGTAAGAGCCTTTATCTTCGACTTACACAAAAATGTGCATGTGCAACACCAGTATGTTTTTTGTGCTGGACATCACTTGTGCCTTCTCACAGCCCTTTAACATCTGCCTGTTCAGAACATCTGCAGCATATTCCAGCCATCCTCTATGTTATGGTGCAGGGTCCCTCTAAAATCAGTTAGGGAGGTCATGTGAAATACTTTGCAATATTTGCTGTTTGAGTTACATGCTTTTACTCTGTTGCACTGTGGTTTTTGCTTTAATGAAAGGTGCTTTTACTTGAAAAACAATTTTTTTCATGGGAAGCTTTTTTTCTCAAAAACATGCTACACAACATCAGAAATGGACATGTTAAAAATTAATTTTCACTTACAATCTCTTCACTTAAAGGGTAACCCATAATTCTCATAATACTCGCTTTAACTTAATGTTTTCCTGTCTTCTAATGGACAGTAATTGAGAGGGATCCATCATCTAAATTATACTCTAGTGCAGAGAATCACTTAGAAAAATGGTGCTATAAACTGGAATCTCTATGGTAAAAATCAATCCGTGGAAGCTGGTTAGTTTTAAGGAAAGATATTACCTGTCTGTTAGACTTACATGTAGCTTTATTATGTTTATATTAAATTTGCATATGGAATATAAGTCCATTGTTTTTCTAATATGAATTAAAATGATGGCCCTCATACTAAATTTATTCTTTTGTTTCCACATGCTTCCATGGAAGTCTGTGTCTTCTTCACTGGCATAACTGGATACAGTTTGTAAGATTTTAAGGATGTCCTTACCATATTAATTACACTTATTTTTCTCCTTTCTGGATTTCAAGAAGGGACCTTTCTTATTCGCATTGAGTCTGTAATGTATTCCAGGTGACTGCATTTATTAAAAGGAAAATCCTAGGAAGTAAAACCTGAGGAAAGAGCACTACTGCTCTTCCCTGCTGCACAAGGGGATCCTCTCCAGCTTGAATTCTTTTGTTGTAGCAGAGTTTGGTCCCTTTCTAGGGAAAGATCACCAAAATGACTGTGGAAGAAGCCTGAAGGACACCTGGAGGAAGCCCCAAACTCATGGGTTGTCAGATGTTTGAGAGTATGTTTTTGGAAAGGGATCATTTTGTACCAGCCCAGTCCTTGGTCCTCCTCTTAATTCCTACCCAGGGCCGGATACCACGGATATATGGATATCACCCTACCAACCTGCCTATTCCCCACTTCTAGTTCAACGAGAGAGACAGAGGGAGATGTATGCCCAGGGCACTGCTTCCCCAAATCCAGCCGCCAAACTCCCCTTTTCTAGATATTTGGTGCATTCCTTCCAGCTATCATCAATGTCCAAAACCTTTGTTTCCCAAGTGGCTGAGAGCAGCCCTAGGAAATCTGTGGGAAGACCCAGGGACAAATGCAGTACTGCATCCCAGTCCAATAATTTAACTGGAAAATATTTATGTATTCTCTTCCTAGTCTCTTGTAAACTCCAAGGGCCAGTAGGGCTAGGTGAAAATTTAGCAATACATACTGGATGCCATATTTGAAAATTATTAAGAAATTCATCATAAAAGACAGAAATGAGTCTCCTCTGACCAGACCTGGCCTTGAAATATCCTTCTCCCCTGACACATCAGTTTTTGCTTTCAATGGCTGTGAAGCATCTTTCTCTGAGAAACTGTGGCTATTCCTTTTGCCAGTTTGTAAGGAAGACGTGAAGCAATTTTAAAAGCTGTCAGATTTTAATTACTTCTTCAGGTTAAAAAATACCCTTTGTTTTTCCAGTAACCACTAATATTTTAAAGCACTTTCATAAAAATCTTCTGCACTTCAGGGAAAGGGCTGGTTTTATATATCTTTATTGGAAAAAAACCCCAAAAACAAATCTCCCCAAATCCAGGAGCCTTGATATATGAGAGATTTCCTTTTTCCATTAAAGAAATCAGTACTACAACCTGTATTTTTATTTTTCCTCCTCCCAGATTTAGACAGAAGCAGCCTGATGGTGTCTGGTGCTATTCTTCTCCTTGCCACTTATGTATGCCTGCTCACAGACTATGATATCACAGCTCATTAATCACAGCAGGTTGGCTGTGAGTGAGATCAGAGTGTGGGCCAATGCCAGTGCTCCTTTCCTCTGATTCATCAGGTGATTTTTTTTTCCCCCTTCTTAGTTTGGTCACAGAAGTGTATAAATAGGAACAGTATTCAATATTTTATTCTCAGGCTAAATTTAAAGGTTTCACTGAGATCAGGTGGATAAGATGGGCTGAGCATCTAAAGTAAGATTCGTCAAGCAGATAAATGAGGCGACAGTACTAAAACACTGTGTAGCCAGAGAGGTTTTGTTTAAGGGCATGATAAGGGAGTCTATGCCAGCTTTTATACAGAAATGTGTAAAGAAATAAGGAGTCTTCACTTGCTTTGCGTTCTCATGCAGGGGCCAACCTATTTTCTCTGGTTTTTGTTAGTGAGCTACAGCGGGCAGTGAACTACAGCACTTACTGATGTCCAGATCTGCTAGCAGGGTTACCTGGCTGCAGAGAGAAAAGCCAAATAGTTCCAAAGTCAAACAAGGATTACCCTGAATGGATTATTTAGGAGCCTCTGGGTTTTTTCTTTAACACTATTCACATTACTACTTACTATACTTGGGAGCATAATCCCAAGGATAACTCTTGATGCTTGAAGAAAATAGTTGTCACTAAAGGATGGCAAATAAGTTCTGGAAAAGAAATGTTGCTGATTTAACTTGCATCTTTGTGTCCATTTGGACGTGGGGAAAAGAAGCCAGGCAGGTGTTTGAATTCATGCCCCTTTTCCAAAAGGTTGTTAATTTCAGGTGGGGCATCTTAGCTAAATGAGCATTCAGCCTCTTCCAGGGGTAATTTGTCTGTTCCAGCATGAAAGCAGTGCTAGGACATTCCTTCGGTTTTCCAGGCATTCACTTAAATTTTACCTTCCTCTGAGCAAGTTCTGAACTGCAGGAAAGGACAGTCAGTGCTTAAGGACTGAAGTGTAGCTGCCTCCTTTCAAGGCAGATAAGGAACATAGCAAGAGGAGCAAAGGAGTAAGATCTTGACAGCCTAGAGATGACAATCTGCAAGCAGCAGTGTTTGAGATAACACAGAGAAGAACAGTGCAGGTTTTTTCACTTTTCCAATGGCAGCATGATTTACAGTGGGAGTACTGTATCACTGCCAGCAGAGCTAAGATGATGCCTCACAAAGTACAGAAAAAATGCTCCTGGTTTTAAATTAAAAATTTTTGCTCTCTGGGAATATCTGGCTGGTCCAGGCTACTGTTTTCACAGAGCAAAAGACTATTGATTAACAGTGAGTGACTCCTGAATGAGCTTTTTGTTTTTACTTTGGTGGCAATAGCATGGCAGCAGCTGAGTTGCAGCGGAGTTGTGTAAGAGGGAACCCAAGTGTTACCCAGTGGCACAGAGGGTTCATGAATTGTACATTTGAGGATAAACTGTTATAAAATCATCTAGCAACCTAGTTCTCAAAATAAATCCCTTTTATTCTTGACTCTTGATTACTGTGAGCTTTTCTGTTTGCTTTTCTACTTATTATGAGGGTTTTGCTTTCTTCTTGTGCATCCTGTTTCTTTGTTGCAGCCGCTATAAAAACCTTTCTTGCTTATCTTTCCAGCTTTTTTATTCTTCAAAAAGCTCATTCTTTCCTGCTTCAAAAAAAAATTCAGGCTTTTCATTAAACCTTTTCACACCTCTGTCAGTACCAGTCTGCCTATTCTTGCCTATGATTTCTTCAGTTTCTTTTGAAGCCAGCCAAGTCCATTTCCCTATGTGTCCATAATTTTATTTTCTCTTCTCTGATACAAAGAATTCTGGTCTCTATCTCTCTGTTCTTTGTGTCTTAATCTCTTTTTTAATATCTATTTCTGATGTGCACCTTTCAGGGAGCTAGCTCACAAGCTTTAAGTAGAAGGTTAGAGATGCATAGCAGTGTTTATGTTAGCAAAAAAAAAAAATTAGGTTGACTGGCCAGTCTTGCCAGTTCAAGCCTTTGATTCTGCATTATATTACTTCCTTTTTCTCCATACGTGGTTTGCTGTTTCAGATGCTAAGCACTTTAGGCAATCTAATTAAAAATGTTTGTAGAGCACCTTACCCCAAATGCCACATAAGGTCAGCCCGGCCAATCAGCAGTACCAGCAGCTATCTCATGCCTCCAGAATTTGGAATTTCTCTTCCTTTCCTCCTATGTCAAATCTAGCTGCTCTGTGTTTACAATGATTTAAATCAAAGTTAAATTTGGCTCAAATTTTAGTAAAACATTCTTACTAAAGTATTACAGTGTAGTCAATGCTCTTATTGTTTCCTGCTGTGTCTTTATTTGCATGTTAATGGCAGATTATTGTTGTCTTTTCCAGTGTACTTCCCCAGAGACTCTATGCGTGTTTTTATTGATTAGTTCCTCTTCATTTAACATTTAAATGGATATTTTCAAATTGGTGCAAAATTATAATAGTGTGTTTGCTCAAGGCATTTAACTGTGGTATTAGCAGAATCATCCAAGTCTGCTGATTATGCACGCTCCGTACAAAAGAGTTTCAGGACTGCAGTGCAGACCTGCAATTAGGTCTGAGTTACACAAGCAGAAGAATCCCAGGCCAAAAGCACCCATAATCTTATTTATCCTCCTCAAATGTTACTACAGGTGGAGTATGAAAGCAGAAAGTACATGTTATTGTAAGAAGAACATAAATCTGAATTTGTAGCCTTTAAAAAAGTTCCTATTACTGTATCAGTTTATCTAACTATTGTATGCCCATCTTATCCAAGTTATCTCTTTCTGTTGTTGTAGCAATTCAAGGTTTTATTAGGTGATCATGCATGAACTTACTCCATGCAGTAGAGAAAATTTTTGCTGCGTGAACATTCATTGTAATGACTGGTTTTCAGCTTTAATAGTATGGGCTGGAATCTCACCAAATTACATAGAATTCATCTGGCCTCATGGATATCTAAGTAGAAGAAGCATAAAAGTAATAGAAGAAAAAATAATACTTTATTAATCTAACTTTAAGGAGGCAATGTAGGAGCATCTGTGGAGTGTACTGGCCTTTCAAATTTGATTTCTTCATTGTTTCTACTATATTGTTTCCCTGTTGGTTTTGAGGCCTGAGGATAAGATCATCTTTGCTTTGTTCCTTCTGAGTAAATCTTATTTTTAGCCATTGCTCTTAAGTAGTCTCAGGTTGGCACTGGGTGCCTTCTAGCAGATCCCAGCTGACAGTTATAACCTGCTGAAAACGTGACACTATAGACATTTTCGCAACACTCAAACCCAGGTTTTCTGGGTGAATTAATTTTCATGAATTAGAAACATAGAATCATTTAGGTTGGAAAAGATCATTGACTCCAAACATGTCAGACATTACAGTCTCTGTGGTCTTTTTTTCTACATTTGTCTTCCTTTCCCTCTGTTTCAGTGAAATAAATATAACAGTTCTGCTGAACGCTTTCTCAGTCTTGCCCAAAAGGTTCTTTTGGGCTGAGTAACGAGTCCTGCTTGGAAAGCATCTTGGTGCTTGGGAGAGGTGTTACCTCTGTCAGTAATGTTCTATAGGTGTGTTTCTTACCTCACAGTAAGTTTTGGCATTACTGCCTAAGCAGGTTGTAGATCTGAAACTCGAAGGTTATGAACAATCTTAAAGTCATGACAGAGCAGGTTATTTGTTCACCTGATGTGAAGGAGTTAAATGGCAAAAGCAAAGCTCTGAGTGATCTCTGTGTGATGCACTGTGAATGAATAGCCTACACAGGTAACTGGCTCTTGGGAGAAAATGGAGGTTTTCCCCCCATTCTGTGGAATTGGTGGAACTAGTGCTAGAATAGTTTTGTACAAAGAAAACCACTCCATATTTCAAATAGAATTGGCATGTATTTGCTAAAACAGGTATATTCCTTGAATGTTCTTTAAGGCTGACATTCCAATGCATTGTGATCATTCCAAGGGTTGCATCTGTATTTATTAGGACACTTAAATGACTGAATCTCAGTCTTTCTTTGATGGCTGTAAGGAAAAGTATCCAGAGTCCATCCTGAGCTGGGCTGCTGAGGAACCTGCAGCAGGAGGAGGGCAAGGCATCCCAGAACCTTGTGTCAGGGAAGGAGGCAAACACAGAGCTGTTGCAGGTCTCTGTGATTCAAGAGGACACTGAATATCATTCCTTTAAGCTTTATAAAAGAGTTACTGAAGATAGTTTAACATAGTTGGACCAGGTATGTAACATAGCTAAAGCCTGGAAAAGTGGGGCTCTGAAAGCAGGCTCTAGCTGGTTGCTGTGGCACAAAATCACGTGTTGCTTACAGGATACAGGATCTGAAATTACGTAAGGATCAGTTAAAGGTTGAGTTTTGCCTTTAACTGTGCATTTCCTGGCTGCTGTCAGTCTAAAGCAAGCCCTAATGTTATTTTAATGTAGTTTGGTGTGTGGAATGCATCAAAGTAGGTTATATATTGATTGCTCAAACCTCAAAGCTCTGGAGGTAAATCTCTACTGAGAAGTGTCAGAACTTCAGTTAATACACGAATTGATAGGCATAAGATGTCACTATTGTGCTTACTGCAGAGATAACATTTGTGTTGAAATTTTAATGCCCATAATATTTAGCCTTTCTAGATTATGGTGAGCTAATCAAAGAAATTTCTCTGTAATATAAATCACTGCACGCTACTGAAAATTGTAGACAAGATAAATCAAGATTTTCGATCAGTCTTCAATCATTCTTTCCAGCAGTACAGAAAATAAAGTCCATGTTGTACTTACAGTTTGGTAGCAAGGAGATGTTTAACATCAAGGCTGGAGATTAACGGTGACAAGTTATATCGTGGAGAATGTGAAACAGTGTTTAGGCTGAAATATTAATTTCTAGATTGATGTAGAATTCCATAATTGAGGCCATAAATCAGTGCTAAAATCAACTGGATTATGCATCATCTCAATTAATGCTCTAGGTCAACACATTCAAAAACAAGTCCACAGTTTTACAATCTGGAAATTACTGTAGGAAGGTAAATCTATTTTTACAGAATGGATTATGTTCTTGAACCTTGGTAGCATTCACCACAATAGCAGAAAATTTTTTCAACTCTTCATTTTCACAGATTGTTTCTCTTTTTTTTTAAGACTTATGAACTGTTTTACTATAAGGTTTGTATCCAATCAATAAAGGAGGTGGTTTATTCGTAATGATCACCTTAACGTATTCTTCAGTCTCTTTTGCTGTTTGTGAGTTATCTGCACATAGTTTTTGACCTTCAACATTTGTTTATTTTATGGCAAGATTTATTTGAATACATTCCAGCCTATGGACTGCACTTACCTTGAAATCAGAGTTTATCATTGCTGCTGTTTATTCTGCACGATTGGCCACCAAAGGCATGTGATTTGTTTTTATTTTCCAGTTTCTGTGCTGAAAACCACAGAAAGCTTTTAGGCTGCAGCTACTTCTGCCCGAGAACTTAGGTCCACAGTGAATAATGAAGTACAGAATAATCTTTATTAATTAAGTTGAATAATAATATATAAATAATCTAATATTAAAGCTGAAGTCTTGTCTGGTATCAACAATGGAGGTGTGTCCAGAGTAACTATTTTCAGTGGTACTCAGAAAGGAAAAGTGGAAAAGTGTATTTTTTATTAATAAAAGTTTTTACAACGGAATTTATCACACATTTGCCAGCAGAGGACTGTGTTGGTAAGCTCTCCCACATTTAGGGTCTTGTTGATGGGAAGTATGTAGTGGTTAGAACTACATTTCCCAAAATGCAATTAAAAAAAAACCACCTGAAACAAAATCCAAAAAACCTACTCTTGTCATGGGCTGTGAAGATGCATGCTGGGACTTGTAGTGTTGGCTATCAAAGCAGCTCTGCATAATCTAAGGGTTCCTCTACAGACTGGTTTATCAATTATGATTGCTTTTGGTTATCCTGTGAAAGACTTTTGGCCAACCAGTCTCTATAGGAATTCAATGGGACAAAAAAATTGTGAATTCAGTGATAAATTTCCCTTCATTTTACAGGTGGCTTTCCAAAACTGATGAAATGAAAGGTTGTCTGTCCTAGGTGGACAACTGAGAAAATGCATCATGGTTTTGGCATGATACATTTTGGGCAGATTAGAAAATACTCTGCTAATTAGGGGAATTCCAGACGTGTACAGGAAGCATATTTCAGTAACCCACGGTTATGCTGGGTTTCATGTAAAGCTATTTGCTTGGCTGCCAAAGTGTTTTATGGTATGGTGCCAACTGTAATATATTCAGAAGACAAGCTAAAAAACCCCTTCCAAACTTTGATGCTGGGTGAGTTCACAGGATGGGAACACAAAGAACCATGAAAACGTCAACATGAATAATTAAGGCAAATAGACAGACTTTTGTATTGTGATTAAAACATAAGGAACTTTTGGGCATTACAGAGCTATCTAGAAATTCAAAACTTCTAAAACCAAAAGCATGTGCTGTAGTATCTCTATTATCTATTACACTACATTTTATTATGAAATGACTTGCCTTTTCTTTGTGGAAGGAGTACACTGCTATTCCATCATTACTTCCAGCCTCAGTGAACTACTGTCATCTTTTGAAAATACATCAAAATAAAAGTCACTGGAGTGTTAATGTTTTCAAGAGAATCCTTAATAATTTATAGAGTGGAGAAAATGATACAAGTTTTATTTTTGAGTAATTATATGCACTTGGGAGCCTACAGCAGAGTTTTGCAAGAACCTGTAACGTCATAGTCGAAGTGATATGTGGAGCATCAAGAGTATCCAAAGCTCTTACAGGAGAGTGAGATTTTGACGAAAGGTTGTAGGGAAAAAAAATAAATAAACAGCAATGAACCTGTGACTCCCAGCAACAGAAACTGCAGGTAAAGAGTAAAGACTGGCTGGAGCCCCAGTTCAGGTATCACTATGGAAAGTCCTGGCTTTAAACCACTTAAAAACAATCTGGGGCAAAATCCCAGGCCTGCCTGTGATTGCTATCACTGTCTGAGAGAAACTTCCTGTTTGGGTGCACCTGGGTGATCACAGATTTTCTGTCACCTGCCAGGAGCTGCTCACACCCCACTCCAAAGGGTTCTGGGGAAATGTTGTCAGCCCACAAACTCCAAGACTGAGTTGCAAAGAGGCAACAGAACTGTGGAAAATCAGTGCATTCCCTTGTACTTTGGTTTTGGAGGGTGGGACAGAGATGACTGCCAGGTCTGCATGTGTCAGGGCTTCATCTCCTGACCTTTCCCAGGGCTGGATGAAATATCCTCAGCCCTGGGATGGGAGCAATTCCCTTCACAAGTCAGCCAGCACGGCACTCCAGGCATGTGCCAGAAATAAGAGTACAACAGCATGTGCAGCCCCTCTTTCCCCCGAGCCCAGCATAATGAGTGTGGCCGGGGAAGGAGGGTGTGGTATCAGCCAGCTGCCGAATTAATTAATTGGAAGCTGGAAATGCATGGATTGACTCAAGGGCTGCTTTGGGGTGGGCACTGGGGGATGGATTTGACACTGACCAGAGCCAAGGAGCCATAGGCTGGGCTGATAGCAGCTGGTATGACCTTCTGAGATACCACTGAGGGCCTGGCTCCCAAAATAGTTTTAATAGGTTGCAAATTTTTGTCATTGTTAATTGCTTTGTTTATAATCCAAATCTGCAGGGTCGTTTTGTTTTAATGAATCCATTGTTGAACGGCAGCTAAAATATTAGTCTGGTGTCAGGTTTCATTGCCTCTGCCTGGGTTATGGTGTAAAAATGTAAATAGCTATTTCCGTTCTCCAGCCAAGGAGCAGCAGGATCCGTGGAGCACAGGACTGTAGAATAAGAGCAATCTTAGGTCTAAAAGACAGAAGAGGAGTCTGCAGAACTGTGTCTCCCTCTTGCCTCCATCATAAACTTCTTGTTTAGTCTTAGTGAGATCATTTGAGCCCTGCATATCTGATCTCCAGGATTACAAACCATGGAGGGGCAATAAGGCATATTGGGCCCTCCAAGAGAAAGTGCTATGGGAAACGAAAGAGATAATTTTTATTTTACTGTGTCATTCAGCACCTAGCATTGGAAAAATCCTACTGCTGCTGTTTTTCTCTCTGCAGAGTGTGAATCTCTGGCACAGGGATGAAACAAATTCCTAGATAGATGCATAATCTCACGGCAATGGGGATCAGTGTAGCTAGAACGTGTGTTTGTTGTTTTAACCTGGAGAGCTGTGCTGGTTCACCCATACAGCTGGGGACTGGAGAAGGCTCTCATGCTGCATGAGCAGGGTCATCTGCATTGCAGTGTCTTCACAGGTGGTGAGCAGAGGAGGATGGATAAGGAGACATGATCTGCTTGTTCTCCGTCTGAGCACTAGGAATGGTGTGCTTGCTCTCCCTTTTAAATGTGTGGTTTTTGGTCTAGTGTGTGTTGGAGGCAATGTGTTAGATGGGAGCAGTGACTCTCGTGCCCAGACTGCAAGGAGAAGCAGGACCTTCCATCCACTGGCTCTGCTCCTCCCTGAGGGACAGAGGGGTGGGAGGAGAGACCCAGGCCCTCAGCTCTCCCTCTAAAAACAGGTGATTTAAATCATAAAGTTTTCAGAAAGGCTCCAAAACTAGAAAGTCCCCAGTTCCTGCTGCCACCTCTTTCTTCTTGTGAAGATCCTCCTCCTTGGATGAAGGCTGGGGAAGATGCCCATGTGCCAGCTCCTCAGAAGCTTCTGGGCGTCAGGTGTCGTGCTCCATGGATTTCAGCTGAATTGGATGTTCCAGGGTAGAACAGTGGCACTCCCTTGTCTGTAGCCACTGCAGTCTGTTGGTGCCAGAGGAGTCCTGGGGGCAACTCAGACTGTGCTGGTGCCGCTGTCTGAGATTCGTAACCTGTGCAGAATTCCCAAGTAAAAAAAAAAAAATCTGCCTTATCCAGGGCAATAGGGTGAAGAGAGGAAGAGAGGTGATGTGATAACCCAGAAAAAGATGTAAGACAGATAATGCAAAGCCTTCATGAATTAGGGCATGAGAACAAGTTTAGTACTTCTGCTGAGACAAAAACCCACGTCTTTTTAGAGAATAAGAGCAGCGCTGATCGGAATAGTGCAAATTGTGCCAAAGTTGACAAACATGGAAAATTGCTCCATCCTCATTCATTCCTGAACCTTGACAGTATTTCAGTTTCTATGGAAGTGCTCTCTTAGGGATTAAACCCTTCTCATCTCAGGAGGGTCATGTAAGGCTGACTTGGGAGGAGAAGATGAGAGGTGACTGATGGGGTCCCTGAGGCCAAATACTTCCATGAGCCACAAAAAGGCTGTGGGTTAGCCCCAGGCTGGAGGGGACCTGGCAGTCATGTCTGTGATCTGCCTGATGACAGAGCCCGTTCTTGGGTGGGTGGAGGTGGGTGAGGGGCACAGAAAGCTCTTGCCACAGTTCCAGCCACTGCCTGAACATCTGGGCAGCTGCCAGGAGCATGGGTGCACTGCTGGACCACTTGAGTCTGAAGCTGTAGCACTTAACTTCCTAGAACATGCTGCGTGTTTGTGTACCTGCAATAGCCATTTATAATTAATTTATAATCCTGGCATGCTCCTCAGCCTGTAGATGAAAAGGGAATTTCAATCCAAGATGGGGTTTGCCACGATGTTGCAATAATTGTTCTTTGCTGTACATCATTTCTATAAGGCTCTGTCAATCAAGGAGTTCAATGTCTTCATTATTCTGTAGGTGCATGTCACGCTGGAGGGGAACACCAGCGGGCTCAGTGTTGGGACTTGCCCTGAAACAGCTACAGAGGGAGCTTCCCTAAGAATCGACAGAAGCTCATCTGTACTACAGGCCTCTTCTGGAACGTCAAAGTAACATCTTGAGTTCAGAAGCCCTTAATGAACAGACCAGACCAAATTCTGCTTCAGAATATGCATGTGCGGCTCCTATTGAAGTAAACGGGCGCTCTGCCTGCATCTGAGATAAGGATCTGGCTTGTAGCAACACTTAAAGGGGTATACACTGGGTTTTAATGGACTGTCGCCTACAACAGAATTCATTTTTAAGCTATTTGCAGTTATTTCTAGTGTTGCAACAGATTATCATGCTTGTTTTGCTGTTACATCTTCTGCATACTGGTTTAATAAGGCACAGAAATGGAAATAAAGCAACCTGACCAGAGAGGTTATTGTGGTTTCTTTAAGGCAATGTCAGGATATTTTACAAGCTTGCAAAATTACATTTGTTACACTCCAATCATCTGGCAGACCATAAACACTCTGGAATATTTTAGTTGGAGGAATGGCAATTTTTAAAAAAACCTAGGTAGGGAATATGAGTTTGTTTGAAGAATGAGTGAATTTACCTAACATCTTTTCATTTTCCTTTAATTTGGCCTGTTTGGCCTTTAAAAGCTGTGCCTCTGACATCTGTTTTTTCTTTGCTGACACCATTCAGGCAAGTAATCAAGAAGTCTGCCACTGCTTTCGCTGCACTAAAACGTGTGTGTGTTTGGAAATTTCAAACCTTTTCCAAGGAGGAAAACGGTGAGATGTAAGAAAGAAATGATGAAACAGGATTAACAAGGTAACAAATAAAATAAATTCTAAAGGTAATACATCAAAATAGTGGAAGTTAAGACAAAGGAAAAATACCACAAAATTATAAATATTATAAAAAAGAAATGTATATAAAGAAGCAATACTAAACTTAGAGGTGTGATTCTGTTCCCTTTCACAAAACCTAAACACAGGACTATTTGGGACACCGTATCTGTGTTGAAAGTGTGACATAGGTGAATACTGAGTGTGGAGCCCAGCCACAGGTCCTGTGATGCTGCATTCTTCCTTTAATACTTTTACTTCACAGGATGCCAATCTTTCTCCAGAGGATTGGTAATTCTGACCCAGGATTAATGTCCCAGGTTTCTGGGCAGCATTGAAACGTGCAATTCATAGGCAAAAATTCTGACCAATATGAACACTCACATACGTTGACATGATGGAGAAAGCTTGAGATAATGCAGACTTTCCTATGCTCGTATTTGGAGCAGCCTCTGACATGAGTAAATAACAATGAGCTCTTCTCTAAAGGGGAACTCATAGTGGGAATTCTTAAAATCTGAGTACAAGATTTTGATTTGAATGGGATCAGGTTTAATGCCACTGTCAGTCTGTGAATATGCCGAGTGTGGACTGGATATTTCTTCAGGACTTATGGTAAATTGTGGCTTTCTGTATAGAGAGAGTCAGTTCTAGATGACATATCTATATGGTAGACCAAAAAGAAAAAGAGAGAGAGAGAGGGAGAGAAATCTCAACTCAAAAAAGACACATGCATGTATTATTTTGGACCTTTATAATTTATAACTACACCGTGCCTATTACTTTGACTTGTTAGAAATACTCTTTCTCTCAGTAAAGTTATAAATCCTGCTCTATTGCAACAAAACAGTGTGTGTATAAAACCTCTGGGGTGGATCAAGAAAGGGACATTTCAGTTCTCATTGTCTGAGTATGCGTGGAGAATATAGCTCCACAATATTCCAGAAAAGACTGTTCCAATCACATATAATTGGGATAATGAGGAGCCAATGATGGGAAAGAAGTCGTTCCATCAACAGCAGAATTTATAAAGTTTAATTTATATTATTTTTTTATCTTGTACAATGGACATCCCCATGTCTCAACTCACTGAAGCAAAACTGGAGCTATTTCTTCACCGGGTAATTTAAAATACCTCCCTTTTTGGTTTTCCCACCAGTATAATTGTGCTGAATCCTGTCTCGCAGTGAGAGCTGAAGATTCATTCAAGTACCTGTCCTCAGGGTGATTGCCCACTTTCATTAAGGCATTTATGAACCTGGCCTTGCTGAAGCTCTGCTGCTCTTTCAAATAAGATTGAAATTTTCCAGCAGCTTTAGTGGTCACGAGGAACTGGATAACCATTGTTTCCTTCATACACTGGAGTACAGCAAAAGAAGAAGAAAAACCCAAGCCACGGGAACACAAATTTTCGAGCTGAAAAAATGTGTGAGGGGAACATTTTTAAGAAATGGCAGAAGAATGAAAAATGCATCGTATGCAGGACTTACAACTGAAAATTCTTCAAGGGAAACAAGCATATCCTCAAAGGGCTGAGAAATTATACCAATGAATGCCCTAAAACAGCAGGTGAATGTTATACATGCCGGAGGCTATATACCACAGTTTTCAGGAGAGGAGCTGTGCACATACAAAGCATCCAAAATCATGTATTATTTTGGTAACTTTGCTCTTATCAAATCCACTGTTACACTGAGAGCACCCCATGCCTGTTTTGAGATCAGATGGAGAGAGACTGGTGAGCTGTGATTGCAGAAGCTACGGCTGGTAGGTCGCTATTTTTCACTCCAAGGAAGAGACGTTTGTATGAAAATGTTTATGGAATAAATATTGACAGACATAAACACACTCAAGTTCTCAGAACTGTAATTGTACATTTCTGCAGAGCAGCTTTACTCAAAAATATAAGAGAGTTGATTTAGAAATGCGATTATCATTAATAAAATTCAGTGAAACAGTGGTACAATAATCTTAACATACAACCAAAGCTTGAAATGTGCCCAGGCTACGTAAGAGATTAGAAAATGGGAGCAAAGAAAGGGTTTAGCAAGATATTAGCATATTCCAGTTAAAGACATGGAAAGGAAGAAAGAAAAAACATTGTGAAAAAATCCCTTGTCATCCAATCTCACTGTCTGGTCCCTGGCTCTGAAGGATTTTTGAGAGTGATCTGGGGTTTCAGTTACGGAAAGATTTATCCCACTGATTCTTTTCTTAATGTTTCAAATACAACCAGCACAAGTTCTTGCAAGGACCCTGAGTCCTAAGCCAAATACTGTTACCTGCTTGACGGCTTAATATTCCCAAGCCTGGGACTTCTGCCAGGAGAACATATGAGTGAAGTGGGGATGAGGATATTTGTTATTCATCTGTGCAGAAAGTATTTCCATCAGAACTTTACAAACTGAAAGCAAAATTGAAAGAAAAGGAGGAATTAGGGAGATAAAAAGGGTAGATGAAATAGTCAAGGGGATTTTAAGAACGATTATGTTGAGTATAGGAATTTTGGATTTCTAGTTCTTCAAGGTCTGTGATGCCTGAAAAGATTGGGAAAAATGCATATTTTTTTGTCTTTGTAAAAAGCACTCCCTAGAGGTGGCAGGCAGTCTGGCCTGTGCTCTCCTGATCTTAGCTGGGTAAATTGCAGCTCTGGAACACACTACCCAGGAGCCACCTGAGTTTTTGCCCACCACTTTCCACTGAAGTTTACCACTTCCTAGCTTCATAAACTTTCCTTCCAGGTTATCCTGCCTCTGCTCTACTCAGGGGAAGCTCACCCAGGAAGCCCCTGGAAATTTCAGCACTTAAATAAAATAAACCTGTGGGAAGGCAAGAGTGATGTTTGAATTTAATGTCAAGGAATTACGAAAGAAGGATGGTTTTGGCTCCAAAAATTTATAGCAACCCTAGTTTCCTCAGTTTGGAGGTTAAAAGCAGCAGGGAAAAATATGTGTTCACCCAGGCTTTTTAAATAGATCTGGAGCAGGAAGCAAGGCTGTTTTCCTATCTACAGTGTTTTTTTCCTGCTGTCTCATTCTGGTTAATTGGGTAGCTCTCGTTTCTTTGAAAGCACTTTGATTCACTATATGAACACTGGAAGTATAATAAAATCAGGCTGTTTAAGAGTGTGTCTGGAAATGGTGATAAACAGTCCATTTTCTGCAGTTTGTTACATCTATGGATCATGGTGAGTTCTCAGCCTCTGTTAGAGGCCAGCTGATTGCAGTGGGCTTACGGAGGTGTTGATTATTTATTATTCATTATTCATTATTTTTCTTGTGACATTTGCAAAGTTTATAAAACTAAAGGCATTGTGCAATGTAAAATCAATAAATAGAGAATTGCAGTCACATGACAGAAAGGACGGGTCTTTCTCCTTGCATCAGCTTCAGTCAGTCTGAATTGGGAAAGCAGAGGGTGAATCTGTGGTCTGAATAGTTTTGCTGTGCTCAGGACATCAAATAAAACAACACTTGCTAAAAATATTTGTAGGAAAACTGAGAAATGGAAACCAGTGCCTGGAAAGTCACCTGTGCTCATCTATAACCCTGTGTAAGTGGCGGGAGGAGGGATGGAGTGAAGCAGATAAAGGGCAATGAGATTATTTTGGATCACATCTGTGTTTGGACAGTGTGATGTGTCCTAGGATCTGCCCCTAGTACTGAATAGCTTAGGGATGCCATGGCAGTGAAACCAGAAATAATATCTGTCAATGGTGCTAAAAGAATCAAAAAATATGGAGGAGGCATTTCGAGGGCACATGTCTCTTCTCCCAGTTTTTCCAGTCCTAAGTTTAACCCTTTGTACATCAGAACTTGGTAGAGCACAGGGTTTGTTCTTTACCCTAATATCATCAGTAAGAACTGATGTGACTTTATTTCAAAAAACCACTCAAAACTGAAAAGAAAATCAGCAAGGCATTATACAAGAATTATCAAGAGCTGGCAAGGGCTGGGCCATATGTTTTTCACCAGGCTGCAAGGGCCAGTGTTGGAGAAGTCTCCTGGGGCAGAATAGGTGCAAGGCCTCTGGTGAGTGTGTAAAAGTAGCATAAGCCTGTGAGGCTTCATTTTGGTAACACATAGCCAAATCTCAGGGCGAGGTTTTTGGGTGCTGCATGTCTAACACTGTTCAGGGCCCTTTAAAAATCCCAGCCTTCATGTCTAAATTAACAAGCAGTTCATTCGCATTTTGCTATTTAGAGGAGAAGTGCAGAGTGGACCTGGTTACTTGATACTAATTATTTAGCAGGTATAAAAGCGTATTCAAGTCCCTAATCTCCTTTCTGAGCAGGCAGGCATGCTCATGTTCAAATAGTTGCATAACTTGCCCATCTCCAGTTGACAAACCCTTCTAACTTTGTTTTCAGATCTAATGCAACCCCACCCCCAGACAAGCTGCGTGCATAGCTGGCCCTGAGTCGATCTTGCTGTTAACCTCATCCTCTTTTTTTGCTCTTCCTGCAGTTTTTTGCCTGCTTTCCATATATGTTTAAAATACCAGCTGTTGAGGAAAGGGCTGCTCCAGCATTTGCCCTGTGCCTGGGCATTGGGGGGCCAGACTGGTGTTCAGAGCTTTTGGGAAAACAAATGAAAAATTCAGGACTGGGTTTTTTACTGACTTGAGATGTAAGAGAATTTCACTGCCAGATCTCTCTCTGCCTCTTTGTATATCTTATATGTAATACACTTATATCTGTATATATCTATATACATCTGCTTGTGTGTGTAGAGTTCTGAATAGCAGTACACAGTACCAGAAGGACAGGGCAGAGATCTTGGGTGTTCTGAGATGAACACAGCTTGATGTTGACATGAATTGTGAAAGATTTCTCATTGCCAGGTCTTTTCCTTGACTCCTCACACCTTTCATTTGATGAAAACTGACCAAAGTCAGTGGGATCACGAAGGATTCAAATCAAAATAAAACCTGGGCTGAGCCTGATACTGGGAATTTTTGCTGAATTAGGCATAAATTAGATGTTATCTCCCATCTAGTTACAGTGATACTGAAAACAGATACTTCAAACAATTTACAGTGTGTGAGAGTATCTAATCTTCTTTCATATAATTTAAAAACCAACCCAGGGACAGGGTTGTGGTTTCAAATTTTGGATGAAATACACACCGTATTTATCTGTGTACCAAGGAGGTCAAGGAAATAAAGCAATCTTCTTTCAGCTCCCTGCATTATTATCACAAACAATAGCCTCCTGGCACAAAACAAGTTTTAATTGATTGTTATTGATTTTACAGGAAGCAAAGCAGAAGAAATACAACTTGATTTTTGTAAACCAGGGTGACCTGAAAAATACAAAGGATAGAAAGAGATTATAAAGACCTCTCATATTTTGCCCACTCCTGTGAGTTTGCAGCTGAGCACTCCATAAAATGCTTCTCCATTAATTTTCTATTTATGTTTTTTGACCATATTGATTTTCTCTTTATATAATCCCTATCTGAAAGTTTTATTCAGGTTGTTTGTTTTGTGCTGTCACTGTGCAGATCAGCCTGGTTCCTTATGGCCAGTAATTTAAACACATCTCTTCCTCTTCTCTCTTTCCCTCCTCCTCAAACCCACATGGGGAAGAAAAAGGTGCACATAAAAGTTTTAGGCCAGTCGTTACCATTACTCTCTCCTTTCTGCTGATCATAATTTTTTGGAACGTTTCCATTTCAGACTGAACCCTAGGTGTGGGATTTTTTTCTGTACCTGCTGCTCTACCAGTGCCTGACTGGGAGCAGAGGTCTTGGGCTGTGAATAATCACGGACTGCCTGAGTAATCATAGCAACCCCGTTCAATAACCCAGGTGGGCTGGCTGGTGTTCAGTGAGGGGACCTTAGATACAGCTAGACTTCCCCCTGGAAGGGAGGAGAGGATGAATTTCGTGGGATGCTGCTCAGATTTGCACTTCTCCTGAACTTTTCCCGAGCTCCCCTTGGGCACAGATTAGGAGGCAAAAGGGGTTAAGAGAGAAGATTTTAATGTTGGTGAACAACAAAGTTTTTTGCAAATGACCCGTTGAAAAGAACTTTCTCACTGTTCAGTCTCACATGTTAATTTTATGGATTTGGGGTTAGGTGTGTGTCAAGAGGAAGATGTTGATGGGAATAGCAGTTTTTGGCATTTTTAGAAGAGAAGCCAGTGATTCCTGGAATTTTAGGTAGGTTCTACATATATACATGGAATTAATTAAGTCACATTGATAATGTCATTCTGCAAAGCTTTAAAATGATTAACAACACCAAAAATGTTATCATGGATTTTATGATGCTCATTATGAACCTAATTAATACTATCATTAATAGCATTGATAGCATTATCAGCTTACCCTTATCTGTCCTCAGGGACTGTGTAAAGTGCCTTCCACATGCAGAACATGAAGAATATTACAGCCACAAAGTTCTGCATTCTGGTGTGTAAGTCTTTCTCTTTCTTTTCTCCCTTGTTATATGTAATTCTTATTTTATTGGGACTTGGAGTATTTATGCAACAGTAGTAAAAAAACTAGAGCCTTGTTTAAATTTACATTCTGGTGTTTACTCCTTTACTTACATTTGCAAGATTTTTGTCTTGGCAGCAGTAGCTAAAAGCTTCCTGTCTTCCAAAAATAATAATTGAAAGAGTATTACTTTGAGAGCTGGGTTTTGAAGGAAAACATTATGTTTTTACACACTCTGTTTTAAACTGTTTAGTTATTCACAAATTATTTAAGGCAAAAAAGAATGATGAATTATTATCCACATCCCAAAATGAAATGTCTTGTGGCACTGCTTTATTCAGACAGCCCTGATATTGCTATCCACAGCAGCTTGGCAACAGCAGTCTTCCCAGAATGTCATAAAAGGGTAAAAAAAAAAAAAAAAGAAAAGACTTTTTTTTTGCTTTTGCTGCACCTACCCAACTTTCCCACCAAGTGATCTGTTTTTAATGTGCAGGAAATCCCGATGAATGCACATCATTTGGTGAAAGAATGACAGCAGACACCACAGCTATCCTTAGCAAGCATCCACCTGCTCCCGTGGTGTCTTTTTAAAGCAAGTTCAGCTTACCTCTTCTCCTCTTAGTTTTCCTTTGCTTAATTGCAGGTGATGATTCCAAAGAAGCCTTCACCTGTTTGAGTGCGCTTTCATCTTTCTAGACAAAGCAGGCTTGGGCTTGGTGCTTGATCTGTGGCATAGTTAGGGCCTTTGGTATTAAAGGCGTTGGGATCACCCTGAGGCTTTTAAGGTTTTAGGGTTAAATTGATGAGTGTGTATAAAATGTAAGCTTTGTTGTTTGGCAGAGTTTTTCAGCATTTGTTATTCTTTTTTTCATTAAGAAACCATGAGACTACACTGCATTCCTCAACTGCCTCTTGCCTATTAAAGAACGCTGTCAAATGGAGACCTCTTCGACTTGCATAGAAGTTGTGATTCATAGTACTGCCTTTAATCCTCACCAGCTCTCCAACTTAGCTGAGATATCCAGGAATGCCTCTGCACCAGATCAGGGTATGTTCAGAAACAGATCAGATCTGTTTCTCTCTCCTTTTAATTTGTGCTGTTCCTACCGGATAGTAAGTGCTTGGTACACTGTAGAGCTGGGAGATACATCAGCTTCTGACCACAGAGACTGGACTTTGACTCTTGCTCTGTCTTTCTGCTTATGGATCTCAGCATTTGGGAATTCAAAGCTGTCCCATGAAAAATCCATAACAGAGGCCAAACAGTTCACAAATACCCTTTTTTGTTTGTTTGTTTTTGTTTGTTTGTGTGTTTGTTTCTTCTCCTCTTATTTTAATGTAGGGAATTAATTGACCAAAGACCCAGTGGAAGGTAATTGCCCCAACCTTGGCTATGGCTGAGGAGCTTTACCAAGTGCTGCCCACTGCTGCTGAAGATGAAAGCTGTTGCTTCCTGTAAAATGTTGTGCCTGGTTTCTGGCTGAGATCCCAGCAACTTGGCTGCTTCGGCTGTGAAATTATTCGCCCCAACTCAACAAGCCCTGGTGGCAGGACTGGCCTTGTGAAGGAAATTGCTGTCCTCTGGGAGAGGGAATGAGTGGTGGCGTTAGTAGAAAAAATTTCAGCATAATTTGCAAAGTTGTAACTGAGATGAAAAACTTGGTAAAGTTCTGTTTTTTCACTTTTTTTTTCTCTTTCCTCACCCATTTGTATACTTTTCATAGGGGAATTTACTTATTTTCTTAGATGAAGCTTGGGATAAAGTTTCCTCTGACAATTCCCAAAGGTTTTGGATGCCTTGCTCAGTGTACTGTGGGCGACGTGCCCATTCCAAACTTTCTGCCACATCTCCACATGCAGTTCTCTGATATCAAGGCCCAGGGAAGCTTTTGTGAAACATTGTTGGACAGACGAGTTATTGCAGTTTAATGCATTCCTGTTGTTCACCCACAGCAAATGTGAAATAAGCTCAGACAATAAGCTACCATGTGTGTTTGGTTTCATAGTGGTTTAGAAGAATATGTGTTATATTTGAATAGTATTAATACATTACTTTAGTGGTTAAAAACATACACTGATGCACATATATTTGTATATACATATACAGTTTTCATGTCTTTGCTGATTGGGGAAAACTTGTGAAACTTCAGTAACCCAGTTGCAACTTTCCAGCAGTAAGGGCAGGACTGTGAGTTTTATCCATGTAAATACTTGAAAGGAAAAACAGTATTTTCAACAGGGAATAAACTGGAAATCAGTGAAGATGCAGGTGCAAGAAAGGACAATATGTTAGCTCTGCTGGTGACAACAGTAGAGGCATTATCTGGCTTTGTCATTTGTCCCTCGTGTCAACATGCAGCCATCAGTTTGGGGCAGGTGTAACATTCCAGGGGGCAGGCACAAGTCCCTCTTCTCTGAGCTGCCACAGAGATTCTGGCCACCTGATTGCTTCCTGGTGACACTGGATGCTTCTAGGCATGGTCACTAGGGTAGAGCTCCTGTCTGTGCCAACTTCAGAACTGTTTCTTACCAACTACCTAAACTTAAGGCCCAGATAGTAAGGCCAGATATTACATTGCTTTTTATATTAGACATTGATGTGTATTTCTATTATGTTATTGTCTTCTGAAACAAGCTTCTCCTTCTAGGGCTATAGGTTTGCAGACCCTGATTCATTTCTTAACTTCTTCTTTGCAAAGTGAAGCCCCCTGGGCTTCCTAAATGATCCCTTAAATTATTTTTATAGGCCTGCTCTAAACCTTCTCCAGCTGTCTGTGTGTGGACTGTTGAAGTGGTTTCAACATTTCAGCAGTGGTCTTTCTCAGTGCCCCTTACCTACCACATGAAAGAGGAAAGTCAAGAGACTGTCTGCCTAAATTTTATTTCAGAGTTAGTGTTTTCTAGGATATAGTCCTTTATCTTTTGTCTGCACACAAGCAATTAGATGGAGCTGTCAATAAGTGAATTTGACTGACCAACTAGCACCCAGAAGAGCTCAGCTGATGGAGATCTGGAGGTTTCATTGTCTGCGTAGGTCAGACCTCCACTGACTAAGCTGGGGCACAAAGTTTACAGCTAGGCACCAACATACAGGTACCTGAATTTGGAGCTAAGTCTCCCTCTGGTTCATATGCAAATGTATGCTTGGCAAAACTGTTGAATACATATATAAATAAATATAAAATCAGTAAATTATTTATGACATAAAAAGTACTTTGAAATAATTACAAACTGTTTCTAGTTAGGAGAAGTGGCTGCAAATCTATGAACAATATAAAAAATTCCATGTTTCTCTGACCTTCCTAGATCAAATGATCTGGAGTCAAGTTCTCCTCACCCAAACTTGTACCCTTCAACTGACTTCAAAGGAGATAAATGAGTCTCTCAGCAGGGTGGAACACAGGCTTGTTATTCCTGTAACACTTTCTATATGTCATTAACACACTTTTTCTTATCTAACTCTTCTAATAGTCAACTAAATTTTAAGTGTTTATATACAGTTGGATCATTATTATTTTTTGCATTTAAAACTTGGGAAGGGTATTTTTCCCTTCCCTTCTGTTTATATTTACATTTTCAGATAGTACATATACAGTGTAATCATATCACTTTGAAAGTGATATGGAAAGTTGTGCTCTCTTACTCAATCAGATCTAATCAGTTTGGATGGATTCCAAGTACTAAGCATTAATCTCACTTAAACCAAACTCCTGATAGTTCATCTAGCCTGAGTATTCATGTCAAAGACATAAAACAATCTCCTTTAATGCCCACAGTACTTTTTAAATTGAGCTCTCACCATCTGTTAATAAAACCTGCTTTGTACTGCTGGTTGTGTTCTGTGGAATGTGTCAGGGGTGAGTTTCTCTTTCCCTCCAATTCTTAAAGGCCGCCTTTTTTTCAAAAGTATATGAAAATTATGCAATATAGTTACAAGGAATTAGTCACACCTTGGCAGAATCTCCATTACCTTGGCTCACATCAAAGGGAAGGAGAGAAGTGTGGTCCTTACAAGCTTAGAGCATTCCTTTGCCTTGGAGTCCCGCTCTGTGATGACAACTAAATTGGACACTGATGCTTACTTATTTTTCAACACATGGGTGTAAAGTACATTGACCTTGCAGTTGACTTTTTTAGAGCACCTTTCATCGTGGGCCCAAGCCCACAGCATGATGCAGAGCTCTCTGCTGCCTTTCAGGACTCCCTGGAGAGGATTATCCAGAGGCAGAGCTGCAGAGCTGAAGTCCCCCTTTGACTGCCCCCTTTACTTCAGCACCTCATTATTAATCCTGGGAATGGCACCGTGGTGCTTCCCTGTCAAACCCTTATGGAGCTCACGCTTAAAGTAAATAGTGCCTTCAGATGACATTTTGCATGATTCAGCAATTTAAGATCATAATTTACAGCAAAAGGGGAGTGAACTACAAATTAGAAAGGGCAAGAGGAGGAATCCATGTTCCTCTGGGGCAGAATTTTCTGAACACACCACCGGCTTTACCAGCTGCTGCTGCTTTCAGGTAACAGCTCAGTGTGTCTGATTCCAGCTTTGCCTGGGAAAGCAGGTGAGCTGGGTGCATTAGTTGGTTTTAAAAGTTGTGGCTAGACTTGTTTTCTATGATTCTGCATAAAAATAAGTGAAAAACAGAAGTGTTTTTGTTGATTTGAGATAAAAAGGGATGGATTTGAAGGATGGATCAAGTTTTGTTTTTGAGCAAGAACTACTGAGCAAGAGGCTTAATTGTCAGCATACTTGATGACATTGGGGTCTAAGCAATGAATAGACATCTAGGGACACCTTTATGCTCCTTAAGAAAGAGGCATTGGAGTATTTTGGAAAAGTTTTGAAGCTAGGAAAGCAGTTGTTTTTTCTTCTGGCTGCCCCAAGTCAAAAAGTATTTCAGTGCAGTCTCAGAAGGTTTTGATGGTTGCAGGACAAGTATAGGAAAAGTGTGAGACATCAAAAGACTGCCACACTCAACTGTTCCCTGGTGTCAACTCTTTCTTTCCCTGAAACCTGCTTCCCTGGGAAGTGCAGAAGTGGTTCCATAGCATCTCACCTCAGTACAGTCTGAAAGTATCAGCCGCCCTCCAAAGCGTAAGCAGTGGGTGCTCTCCCTCGGCTGGTGCAGTAATTAATTTGTTATTAGAGTACTGCTGCAAAACCTCCAGGAAAGCACTGTGGTCTGCAGCCCTGCAGATTGTGCAAACTTGTGCTGTCTCCATGTTCACGCCATCCCTGAGATTTGCTTTTGAGGCACACTACATTATACCTGAAAACTCTGTAGAGCCATGTTCATCTGCACCTCCACCTCTCACCTCACGAGCCTCTGCTGGAAAGCTGCTTTAAAATAGCCATGGTAGAATTTAACTGAGATGATAGTTATGATGATGACAGTGATTTCATGAGTTTCAAAATGTAACTGGAACATGGATTTCACTTAGCAGATGTGTTAAATAACAAAATACACACTGGAATTCAGTTTGTATTTGATTGCACAATAGCTTAATTTCTTCAGCTACTTTTTCAGCTTCCTCTTAACACTTCTGTTTTTACTTGTAAGTTTTTTGTTTGGATATAATGAGGCTTTGTGTCTCCTGACTCCATATCTTATGTGGGTGGTAGAAAAATTGCTCTACAGCTTCAATATTTGTGGTTGTGTGGAACAGGTGGTTTCACGCAGAGCTGAGAAAAATATCTGTAGTAAATAAAAAAAGATGGGCGAGTTTCTTTGCCTAAGATTTCTTTATACACCTGGAACCTTCATGGCAAACCCCAAGGAACCAGAAGAAGAGCTGGTTTCAGGCATGGAGAGGCCTTTTGCCAACCTTTGCAGCTTCCAGAGACCCGGAGCTGGTTTGGTCTTTTGTTGTGTATTGGAGGCCAGCATGTCCTGGAATTCCAGCTGCCTCCTGCATTGCCCAGGGGTCCCACTCCTTCTCTCTCCTTTTGGGCTCCAGGCATCATTTTGTTCCACCCTTCCCAAGACTCAAGCATGGAACAGGTCAAGACTAGATCTTTAGGACTGGTGCTCAAACATGAGAGGTGGTGTAGGTCTGCATGACCTGACGAACTCTCCAGGAACCTCAGTCATGTGGGTCCTTGCATCATGAGCATGCTGAGCTCTGCTTCCAGGCACAGAGGTGGATTCTGGACATTTGTCAGCTGGAAAAGAGTAAATCTGTCCAGGTACTCCACTGGGTATTGCTCACAGCTATCTGGGGGCAACAGAGCAGGTATAATACCTTCAAATTAGATAATGTCTGGGATTTGATGTTGCCTCCTAAGGACACAAGGAATTTAATCCAAATTTATTGTAGTAGACTTCTCAGGAGAAATTTCATGTTCTTGTTGCTTGTAGCTAATGGACTCTGCCATTTGGATGTTCATGTCAAAGAATTTGTAGGGCTTGAAATTCACCCTTAATGGACTTACAGGTGTCTCTTGAGCTTCATGCTGACACCTTCTGGGATTACTGTGAGATCCCACATCCCACCCAAAATACCTGCTGCTGTGCCGTCTCATCTGTTCCCATCACAGCAAGGATTTCTGGACACCTGCAATCATGGATCCTGTCACTTTGCTCTGGGTCTTGGATCTGCAATATGGTGACAATTTGTGTTAAGACCTTCCTGCACAAAGTCATGTATGCATTAAGGCATGTAACATTTGCTAGAACTACTTAAATCCTTGCCTTTATGAGTGTATAAATGAATCTTTATATAATATTTCAAATTATATACTTGATGTGTACAGAATTTATTTATTTAAATCATGATTTTTTTAAACCAGTCAGCTGATATTTCTCAGGCAGCAAGGCAAGGGGAGGACAGTGAACAATTGCATGGTACAACATCAAGCTGAGAGAGAGATGAGATTTCTGCTTCTGGACTTCAGAAGGTCAAAATCAGCGTGGGAACTTTTCCCAGTGGTGGCAGCTGCAAATGTCAGGGAGAATTGCTTTTCTGCAGCTTCCCAGGACAGATTTTCACAGTCAGAACCATTAATTTCTTGTGTAGTGTTGGAAAACCATAATAAAAAAAAATCATAATAAAAGAAACCTGGATATCATTTTGAGTTTGAGTTGATTTTGGGGATAAATACACAGGTATATAAGCAAGGGAGTGAAAGGTACATTTTCATCTCCGTTATATTTGGTGTGTTAATGAAAAGAACACCCAAAGCAGGCACTGACCAAACACATACTTATTTAAAAGCAGGAGACTGGAAATTCGAAATGTCTGTGTGACATTTGTGATAATGCCATGGTCCTAAATATGACTATTAATAACACGAGTATTTATCTATGACAATATCAAATTTAATTTGCTGTAAGCCCTGTAACCCAGGTGTATAATGACGTGGCACATATATTCCACAGCACAGCAAACACAAAGCTGTATCCATTTGATAAACTGCCTAAGCAGCTGATGTGCTGCATTTGTTATGTATCTATGAGGTGTTTATGGATGGTCTATCCCAGAGAGCTGACTGGAGACTTTTGAATTGTTTCAGATGCTTTTAAAAGGAAAAAACAGTGGCAATCTCCACAAAATACTGTTGATAGCTTGAAATCTCAGAACTAACCCAACAGATTCATAAACAAGAGCCAGACTGAGATTTTTTGGTACCAGCAAGTCTCCACTCAGGTGATCTGTCTGGGTACCCCTGCACTCCATCATGGCCCATCCCACCCAACGTTAGCAGATAGAAAATAGCTGGTGACACAATGCAGAACAGAAAGCTTAAAGTAGCACCAGGGAATTTTTTCATTCCATATTTTATTTCAGAGACACCTTAACTGATATTTTCTCTCATTGCAGCACCTCAGGAGGGCAGATATGTGCTTATCTGAGCAATAACCCAGCCAGCTGCCTTCAAAGGAAGGGTGGGTAAGTGCCTATCTCTACAAGAACCAGGGGGTGGAGAAATTGCACATTCACAAATATGGCCCATTTTTTTGATGACCAACACCTTCATTTATTCCTTTTAAAAGGCCAAAAGATGGGAATGAGACTCTCTTGCAATTTTACTGGCGAATTGTAGACGCTGAAAAGTTTTAGCAGAGAAATTTTCCAGCTTTCTGCAGCATTCTGTGAGAGCTCTGTGTTTCTCATGAAAGCTATGATAAACACTGCTACAGGTTTTTGTAAACTAATTCTTTATCTTTGCACCTGGAGTCTGTTGTGCAAAGATGTTACGGTATACTGAAGAAATATTTGCAAATGGGAGTTGTATAGTCTCCACCAATCATTCTGGAGGGTGGCTGGTCAAAGAACCAATAACCTCCTGTCATCTTTGAGAACCAAGTTATATAAACCGATTTATAACTAATCAAATAACACCACTTTCTTCCTGATCTCAGATTGTGTCATTTCTCGCCGTTTTCGGTACAACAGTGACATGGAATTAAAATGTTGACATAAGTAGGTGGCAAAAGGCAGCTACGGTAATGCAACCACCTCTTCTTTCACTAGTTGTTTCCTTCCTTAACGTTTTATACTTACAGTGAAGCAACATGGACAAGTTGAATTGCCACAAATTTTCTTCAGGGTATGACAGCCTACGTGGAAGGAGTTGGTGGCTTGTGTTTGTAAGCTCTCAGGTTCCCTTGCAGTAGGAGATTTTCATGTCCCCTGTAGAAGACCCAGCAGGTGAGTCTGTGTTATCTCATGCAAATTCTCGACAAATCATGTGAATGCTTCTCCAGAAGGGATCCCTCACAGGCTGGTGAAGCTCTGTATCCCAGGGAGGGTAGTCACCTCCTTCAGAAGCCCATCAACTTCAACATCCCCACAGGTACTAAACCGTCTCCAGATAATTTAACGGCATGTGATGGATGTAAATCTGGATGCTGCCTGGAGGTTAAAAAGGACATAGTAGCTATGTAAGAATAGAGCAGTCCTAAATTTCGAAAGAGTAATTTTGCAATCTAAGATTCATACAATGTGCATTAATGTAAGAGAACACTATCTTCAGTGAAACAAAATGTTCTATTTTATGACAAGTGCCAATCAATATCTCACTGATATCACATTTCAGTATCATAGAATCCTACAAACACAGACTTGTTTGGGTTCCAGCTCCCCTGTCATGGACCATCTATACAGCAGTATTTGTATTTAAAGGACTCTACAGCCTGTCTCATGGTCCAGTCCAAGACTGCTCTGAAATTGTGGTTATAGGTTCAGCTTAAGAACCCAGAGTAATACTGAATTGTGCATTTTGATTTAAATGCTATTGTGAATATTTTCCATTAAATAAAAGAACTCTGGAACTTCTGAGGTGCACTGTGTGCTTAGTACGTAGGTGATATTTTGGTATAAAAAATAATTACCCCTAGGAAACAAAATGAATCAGAAAATACTGGCAAGCAACATGCTTCAAACATGACAGAGGTTTTTCTAAGGCAAAAATAGCTGCTAGATGAACCAGTGTTAACTTTGAAAATTTCTTTAAATTTCTCCCTGAAGATAGGTTATACACGGCCTCCTTAAGCCTCCCTTTCCTTGTAGCTATGTGATCCATACTAAATCCACATAGGCTTGATTTTCCTGCCTTGATTGTGCTGCTATTTTCCCACATATAGAGTGAATTTTAAAAACTGTTGGTCTGAACAAATATCCATAAACCCCACTTTTAACCTTTCTTGCTCAACTGTCACTGTCCACACAATGTCAGAGGCAGCAGAGCAACAGAGCTCTTGGGTCTGATTGTCTTTTCCTACATTGTAAAAAAGGGATAGGACAGGCTGTCCACCTGGGGATGCTGGGAGCATTAAACCCCAGCTGGGAGCATGCCTCAACATGCTGCAAGTTGTGCTAAGGTTGCTAAGTGACTTAAATCCACTGCACAGAATAGAACCATATAGCCTCAAAACAGCAGAACCTGACTTAGTTTCTAGTAACTCATTAAAATGACTCTACAGTTCTTTTGATGTTCTGTACTAGTCTGGTCACATTCCTTTCTGTTTTATAGCATGGTAATAACAACATTCTTGTAAACAGTCATATAAACTCTAACCTTCATATTTCTCTCGTCAGATGATCTGAAAGCATTTTCACATCGGGATTTGGCTTTCTTACCCCCATAGAGCATATGCCACCCTAATAACCCCCACCATCAAAGGAGCAGGGGGGAAAAATAGGGATGTACAAGTTGATTACTGCTTGGTCACTTGCTCAGGGCACCCATAACATCCTGTGAAGGATGAAATTTTTTTTGCAAATATTGCTTCTATAAATTCATTGTTGAGAGCTATTGGGGTTTCCATTCTCTTTCAGAGGAAACTCTTCTGTAAACAGACAGACTCCTTCCTGGGTGTTAGTGACTACTCTTTATTGATTATCAGCCTGTGCTCTCTCCATTGTTATCAATAGATTGTCATCCTCTGCTTGCATGGAACTACAACCTGCGGTAATATTTTCTGGGAGCTCAAGTTCTGTATTACACGGCTGGCAGTGGAGAATTATAGAAAAAGAGGAGGCCTAGGAGGCAAAAAAAAAGAAGCCACTCTGGTTTAGCTATGCTTGTCCACTGATAGCAACATATAAAAGAAAGACAACTGGCTTTAGTACAGAAGTGTGCTGCAAGGAGGACAGACAGCAGCTTCCAGATGTCTCTGGCCAAAGGCTTGGCACTTAAGCATTTGCTCAAACAAAAGGGCCAAGGATAAGGGACTGCACCCTTTGCAAACAACACGGCACATGGACATGCACTCACACGCAAAGAATTTACACCGGCTGAACAGTTTTCCAGGCAGTCAGTAAATATAACTTATACCTTCTCTTCCTCCATCAATAGTTTAAACGATCTGGGAGTAAAATGAGATACAATGATTTGCCTGACACTCTAAATGACAAGGAAAGATTTCACACATTTTAACATGTCCTCAGCTTGCTTGTTTACTTTTCTTTCCCTCTGTTTCTTTCTTTTTATCATTATTCTTTTACTTTTTCTTTATCCAAGACAACTCTTCATTTTCCTTTGGACTGTCCAGTTGGAGCAGAGAAACAAAGTAATATACTGTGAACCTATCACAGAGCATGAAAAGAAAACCGTAAATGCTCAAGTGAACAAACTGCCAGCAATCTCTAAATAAGCAATGTGTTACACTGTGTATCTGCTGAAGGCTGATGCATTTATAGTAGTTGCAATCTGCTGGAGAAATTTTTGCAAGTAGGGAAAAAAAAAAGGTAGCTAGATTTGACAGATGAATTTTTCACAGTGTTACCCTTTGTTTATAGACCTTCTCTCCTTTTAGTGTACCCTAGAGCAAATCTCTGCCTTTTCAAAGGGCCACGCCATTGTTCAACTGAAATGCTATTATTTCTTCTCTCAAGTTTGATTAAATTACTTGGCACTCAGACAGAAGTTGATAATAATACAAACACAGTGATCAGGGTGGCAGATGTGCCGTTATTCTCTTAATGGCAAATAACTAATTCTTCAAACTGGGGCTACACAGTGTTAGAGCAATACAGGGGCTACACAGGGAACATTACAGCGAGTTTTACATATGTTAATTGAAACGGGATTGAGAATTTATTGGCGGACATTTAAATAATTGCTTTCCTTAGCAAATACAGTCTGGCTGTTGGTTTGTGGATGGTGTGTGTGTGGAGATTGCAGAGATTAAGGCCAGAGAGGAAAGCAGAGGTTGGAAGCAGCTGACGGTGCCTGCGCAGCAGTGGGGCTCAGCTGCCTTGCAGGAACTTGCTCCCATATCTGACTCCTAGGATAAAAGGTGTATTTTTAAAGTGTGCTAGCTTAAGTGTTTTAATTAACACCTGTTTAAGCCCTGGAATAAGCAGCACAAAGTATTTTCTGTTATATCAGTTGATGAAAAAGTGGCTTAATTAGGAGGAGGAGTCAAGGGAAGAGTTAGGACACCCTGGACCTCTGAAAGGACCAGTGGTGAAAAGGGGAGTCCTGCATCCTTCCTGGGAAGAGTAAAGTAGCCACCCTTTTAGCCAGGAACAGAAACCAGGGATTTTAAATATATTAGCTCAAATGCTTGAGCTAATAAGTTTCAAAATAAATCTTTTCTAGACTACACAAGCCCTGAGGGAAGAGCAAAGAGATTAGGGTAAAAATAGAAATAATGAAGTGCCTAATAATGAGCCACACCTGTTTAGCAAAGTTTCCCTATCTCTGGTCTGGTCTACACCCCAGGTTTGTATCAGTATGACTGGCTTGGCCAGGGGAGTGTTTTTGTAAGGGATTGGGAGGATGAGTAGGTTGCCACGAGGGAGCCACTTGACAGTGGTGAAGGCCCTGAGGGCAGCCATGGAGCTGTCTGCAGAAGATGTTTCCCTCTCACTTACCCCAGTACTGGAGGAGTTTTGGTTTTTTCATGTGTAGATAAAAATAAGGACTTTTTCAGAAGACCTAAATGTGATTTAATAATTTAATTATTTAATTACTTGGAGACAAGTGGTTTTCATTTACTACAATGGATCTCAATCTTGTTGGGCTCCAGGCTCTATTGTACTGTAAATATTATTACTCATAATAAAACCCAACCTAGTGTTTTTCCCCGAAACTCCAAGATTTGGTCTTTAGCTGCTGATGCAGGTTCAAACTGGAAGAGGAAGTAGATAAAAAAATACCAAAGACACTTTCTTTGAGATGTCTCACTTTATTTCACAGACCCCCAAAGTCCACATAACCTCCAGAGCATTACAGGTTAGCACTCTGCATCCTGCCAGTCTTCTCCAGTCAGTCCTTTTTGTCCACCATGAGAGCTGTCAGGGCATGTGAAGACTTTGTCCATGGCTGTACTTTACATTTCAGTGGGGCAGCCCATGTGTAGGACACACTGGCTAAAACAGCAGGTAACTCATACTGTTACACCCTTTATTTTGGAGTTTTATTGTGAGGGTTTTATTATAATAGGCAGGAATATGCCATTCTTCATGAAAAATAAAGATCCACTACATGAGATGTTAAAGATTAAGCTCTAGAGCAGGGGAAGCTCAGTTTTGAGTCCTGAGAATTTGTGTTATTTGTGTAAAACCAAATTACCTTTCTCCCCTGTTCATGACCAATTATTTACTCAATAGAACCTTACCCCCAGAGGAGCTATGGGAGCTTGGGCATCCAAGTGTCCAGCTCAACATCCCGATTTCACTGAAGTCAGCAAGAGTTTTGCCACTGATGTCTCCTCCTTAGAGTTATCCCCACAGCCTTGTCAGAGAGGGCAATAATCCTGACGAAACTGTAGGACAAAGGCAATCTCAGTATAAATAGAGATATGAATTATATCTGGGGTTAAGAGGCACAGATGGATATATATTAGGTAGCTTCCAAACTACAGGGAGATTTTTTCCTTACACCTTCTTACACCTTTGTCCATGTCTCTTTCTCCTACCAACTATCTATTCAATTCTGCTCAGGAGAAACATGAGGAAACATCTATTCACTCATGTTCATTTTTAACAGTTCATTACAATATATTTCATAGACTCATCTCAGTTGCCTGTTTGATCAAGATGAAGACATAGGCTCCACCAGCAGATTATTAGAATAAATCTGAATTTGGTTATGTGTCAACATGGTGATAAGGCTTAATCCTTCAGTTATAAGTGAATTTGGTCACATTTACCTTATTAATACTCATAAAAGCCCTATTAAGAAGAAAATAATTGCATTTTCCAGAACACTTTTCTGATATATTTAAGCCTAATATAGTACAATTAGAAAGCAAATGAGACAAGTTAAAAGTGGAGGAGAGAAGGAATCAGGAAACTTATATGAGTGATTTTTATGCTCCTATTTTCATGGTACGTGGCCATCTGATGATTGTTAACCATGAGATGACAGCTTGGGCTTGGTTTCAGGAGCAACTGAACAGAGCAGATGAACTGACCAAAAGGAGAGGCAATTTCCCAACACCTTCCATCTTTACTAATTTTTTCCCTACTGCCCTTTTTCGTCCTTCCTACCCTTTCCCAGATGCAAAGTCCCACTGCTTTGACTCCAGCCTTGGGACAGTTGGATTTTGCTATAAACCAGTTAAAACTCATTAACCCAGCAGAAGTTTTTTTGGTTTTCTTGTGGAGTCTATTTTCTGCCATGAGTTGAGCTGGCTCAAAGGGGTTAGTGACACCAGAAGTGGAGCCAAATTAATAACAGCAGTGAGGGAGGATGAGGGACTGACTGAGGAAGAGAAGGATTTTCTCTATTTTGGTGGCAGTGAGATGTCAGAGTGGCTCATCCTGTGCCATTAAATTGTAGTTTGAATATACAAGTTCATTTCTGCTGGAAAGGTCACTTCTGATTTCTTCTGCACTCTGGATTCCTGGCAGATTTCTTCTAGTTTGGTGAGATGAAACTGCTCATCAGAAAGTGAGAATTTCTGATGCAATGTGTTGGGGCGGGGAAAGGAGAAGGAGGTCCCCTTTGTGGCAATGTGCCACACCAGATCAGCAAGCACATCTAACTGCATCCCAGCTGTCATGCCCAAGACCACATGGGAAATCCGTGGCAGAATGGAAAGATGGCCTCTCCCTTGTAACAGCAATTAAATTGCTGTACCCCCAAAATCACAGGATCTTGCTGCTGGTCCAGGCAGGATTAGGCGGTATAAAGGAAAGTGATGGTTCCTCACAGACACAGGAATAATCTACTTTATCCAGGATTTCAGCCCATCTTACTTTCTACACATTAGAGAATGTTTTAAACTTGAAAGTATGGGATTATCAGTCCTTTCCAAATTTGTCAGTATAAACGGTTGCTCTGAAAAGTTCTGGCCCCAGAACTGTCTGAAAATTTAATGACTTTTGCTAAGTTTTCAGCCTTGGGGGTGTCCTTTCACAGTCAGCTCTGCAGGCAGAATAGGTGAAAAATCTTTCGCTCTTACCAGTTTTGATTTTGCCATGTCTTCATTTCACTGGACACTCCCTATTCCATAGCGTTTGTGGCAGCAATAATAAATTCTCCCAGATCCCGCACTGCTGCCGAACCACGAGACCCGAGCTTCTGCCTCTTTCCGGGTGGCTGCTGGGCAGCGTTATAACTCAGGGATGCTGGATGCGATCCTGGCTTCCCCTCTGATTCCCGCCGTCATCCCGGTAACTCCGATCACTCGAGTTCACCTCTGCAAAGCTGCTTGCGAAGGGCGATGCTGACTCTCGCCTGGCTGACAAGGGTGTCGTGGGATGAGTTACCTCCCTGGAGGCCGAAGGGCCTGACGCAGGTGCCGGGCACGGCTGCGGCGGTGGCAGAGGGGTTTTCCAGGGCCGGGCCGCGGCTGCCGGCGGGAGCCGCGTCCCGGCGCGGGCAGCAGATGGCGCTGCGCTGCAGGAGCAGCCCCGGCACCGCCGCGGCCGCCGCTAGCCCCGCGACGGGCGCCGGCGGCACCTCCTCTGCTCCCCGCCCCCGGCACCGCGCTAAAAACAATCCGGGAAAAATCAGAAAACTGTGTTATATTGTGTTTCACTAGATTTATTTAATTTTTTTTTTCTCCCAAAGATTTAACACGTCTCCCTTTCCTCAAATGAGAGAATGTCTTCAAAACCCACCAAGACACCCCCAACCACCATTTCTGACCATGGAGACTGAAAAGTACCATGCCATAAATTCCCGTTTGATTTGATTTTTTTCTTAACCATAACTACACAATACGTATAATAAATGAACCTGATAACAAATCCCAGGAACGACACAGTTAATTTGGGATAATCAAAGTGCACTTTCGTAGAGGTATTAATAAGATTTATAATTATTTACATATTGTCTCCAGGGAACAATGGGAACTATTAAACAATCTGCTCAAATACAAGCAGGACATGTGTAACACAGAAAAAAAAAAGACCTCTACTTTCTTCAGCCTCAATCTCTTACATGCCTATATTTCTTCCAATATTCCCATTTCTAGATTATACGTGGAATGATAAGAAGAAATGGAGTGCTTCAAGGGGAAAGGACTGTTCTATCCACATTGTAATTTTCATAGTCCTGCCTTAAAACACAATTTATCTTTATGGCTCACATAGAAGTGATATATCACCTTGCACAGTAAATAGGCAAGGTGAACTTTGTGGTAAAGATTAAACTCACGTTAACATTTTCTTGGGTTATAAAAATATTCCTCCCTATGACACCTTATTTAGAGATTAACATGTATCCTTTTCCACACAATATTTTCAATGCCATAGTTCATGAGCACCTGCTTTTTATATCTCTCCTTTTAGTGTTGGAGCTGGGGAACTGTCAAAGGAATGAATTATATGTACTGTATTTTTTTCAGTGTGTGTTGGTTTTACAAACCCCGTTATGTTGTTGAGACATCACAGAGATTACATAAAAAGATTCAGAATATTGGTATACATAAGACACGGGGCTGTGCCGTTGCATTGGTCTCCAAATGTGGCCTGTGAAGCTGCATGGGAAGATTCAAACATATTTCTGTGGACAAGGACTTGCTCCTGGGATTGTGGTTTTTCCTCTCCCCTAGTTTGCCTGGAGAAGGGCATGGGAATTTAGATTCAAATGATCACTATGCTTTAGGAAGGGAAAAATACCTCAGCTTCCTGCATTCATCTAACTGCCATAATTTGGCCTCTCTCCTCATGGTCTTGGAAAGCTGGCCCTGAAGGTTACAGGTGAGAGCAGGGCTGTGCTGGACCTCCCCTCTGCCCAGGGGTGATGCAGAATAAGCAACAGCCCAGTTGTCTGGAAATGTAGCTGCCAGTGGCAATGGATAGAGGCAGATTTAGACTTTCATCTGTTTTCTGAGGATTTTCCAAATGTCACCAGGTTTGCTGCTGGAATTGAATGTCCATTGAGACTAGATGTTCCAAGACCCAGTCCTGTAGTTTGCAGCTGGTAAATGCTCCTCTGGAAAGGAAAGGATTCAGGACAAAGCTGTGGGACTTGTTTAGGGTGGAAGCTGAAGCTCGGGGACATAAACCCCCTTTTTGTGAGTCCCTTTGGTGGAGAAGGTGAGTCAAAGCCAAGACGCTCCTCTTCACAGACACCATCTTGACTCAGGGTCCAGGTTAGCGCCACTCACTCCTTCCCACTGGGTTAAGGGGCACGTGAAGGCTGGGAGCAGCCAAGCTCCTGCATCCTGGTCCTGTTGGTCAATATTTAGTCCCTCAATCAGGGTTTAGAGGGGTTCTCCTCTGCTGGTGGAGTGGGCCATGGCATTGCTCAGCCCCCCCCCAGGCATGGAGAGACATGGAAGTGGGAAATAGTGACTCTGAGGGTGTTTTACAATCCTAGAGGGTGATTGCCAGTGCCAAAGATCAACCTGCCTTGTAATTTCTCTGCATCTGCTCCTCTTTTTTTTTTTTTTAAGGTGAGGTGCTATACCCCAGGTCATTATACAGGTCTGTCCCTACTACTGATGAAACTAATGGTAAAACTCCCACTAAGAGAAACCTGTTTTGTATTTAGAAGCAGCCAAGGACTGGTGGAATCTGTAGTTACAACCATTATATTGTTTGCTGTAAAAGAGAAAATTAATTTTTAAAAGGGGAGATAAATTCCCAATAAAGGCAGTTCTCCTTTCAAATTTATTCTTAAATCAATAAAAAAAAGCTTGATTTTTTTCCTGTTTCTGAATACACACCTCACATAACAATAAAACCCACAAACATTCATATATATGGCAATACAAGCCCTGCTTTTGCAGAGTTTATTTAAGCATCTCCAAAATAAACCTGAAGATAATCACACTTAGGCCGAAGACATACTTAGGATAAAATAAAAACACAGCGCAGTAGTTATAGTCTAGAAGTGACTGGGGTACAATAAAGTATAGTCACAACTAAATTATGTCTTGGACTGAAGTAGATACATAGTATTAATTGGATGTAAGCCCTTTAACCTTTCTGCAGGAAGCAAACTTGAGATCTAATAATTTTTGTAAAGATGAGCTTTCTGTGCTTCCAGTAATATTTCTGGGCTTTGAAAGGATCCTGACTTTCCTTTCAGATTGTTTTGATGAGATTGGCTCTAATATTTCAACCATGCCAACTGAGCAGGGGTAAGAGAGGATAAAGGGGGATGGAAGTTTGATTGCCTTATTCAAAGGACACAGATACCCTGCTGGTGCTATCTGTGCTCTGCTGCTGATCCTTTTAAGGTACTTTGTTGCTAGACATTTTCATGGATGTGAAAAGTTGTGGCAGAAAGGAGTGTTAGCAAATGATTCAAGTATCTCAGCTTACAAAGAAGAAGCCTGTTGGGAAGAAGACAGTGGAGACAACAGTGTTTTATATCATACACAAAACTGATTAAAATTTCATTTCTCTGTTAGGTTTACCACCTTTCATTGCCATTACCTGTGTCCAAAATAAGGTCCTGAATTAAGCCTTGTGCTTTTAAAATATAGAGTATGATATAATCCCTCTCTCCAACAGCAAACCATTTCAATTTTAACCCCAAACCAGAGCTGACTTCACTAAGAAGAGTAAAACCCTAATTCAGGTTGACAAACCCACATCTACAGTTTAAAGAAGTAGTGGGTGGGTTTGTGTGACTTGCTTTTATTGTGATAGTCTGTTATGAGGTATCAGGAATGGACTTCATCTACCCTAACTCTTGCTCTGAAGAGTTTTGGAGCAGTTTACAACTGCCTAAAATGATGAAAGATGCCTTTCCTCACTCTGTCTTGCGGAACGGTTCAGGAGGTGATAATGGTGAGCAAAGCAGGCACAAGCAGCTGAAGATCTGGTAACAGCATCAGCTGTCACCACCATTTCTTCAGAGAAGGTCTGGCCACGGTCAAAGAGGATTAAGGTACATCTTTTATCCTAGTAACTGGAGTGGGCTAAATATACATACTTATATATATGTCATCTGAAGAGCCAAGATTTAACAGCCACAGGCCATAAAAACTGAAATCCTGGACTGGCTGCAGGCAGGGAAACCACCACACACTCACCAGTGGCCTGGATAAACATTTGCTATTAATTTCCTCTAAGTGCAGATGCAGCTTCATCCTAACAGCTGACATTTTATGAAGGATCAGATTTTGTTTCCTTGTAAAAAGAATTAGAGAAATGCTTAAAAGCCAAAACAAATCTGAGCAGTGAAGGGTGATGACATCTAACAGGTCTGCAGAAAACCACTTCTGCTGAGCTTGGGCACTAACACTTTGTGTATAAGAAAGGACAAAAGGAGTTGGAATAATAATTTTTTTTTGTCTCTGTCATCCCCAGCCCATGGACAGATGTGGCACCAGAGGACAGCCTGAACCTGCTGAAGCTGCTGAGCACAGTGGCCTCAGGCTACCTGACCTGCAACAGCCACACCACTGACAACTACAGTGCCAGGGACGGCGAGGCAGAGGACCTGGCCAGCCCAGGCTGACCTGCCCCTCCCAACCAGCACCAATGTCCCCTGGCCATGGCCTGAGCGAGCAGATGGGTGTCCCCAGGCTGGCACAAGTGACTGGTGGGGAAGAGGAAGGGTGGCACAGTGACTGGCTCAGGGGATATTTCCCATCCCTGTGACACAGGTGTCACATTCTACTGCTGCAGGGTCCTAGCTTGGGGGATAATTCCCATCCCTGTGACACAGGTGTCACATCCCACTGCTGCAGGGTCCCAGTTTTGTATCATCAGTGAACATATTGAGGAGGCATCTGCCCCTTCACCCTGGTCATTGATGAACAAGTTGAAAAACACTGGACTAAGTACTGAACCTTGGGGACACCATCAGTGACAGGCCTCCAACTAGACCCTGTGCCACTGATCATGACCCTCTGGGATCTGCCACTCAGCCAGTTCTCAATCCACCTCGCTGTGCACTCATCCCGTCCCTGCTTCCTGAGTTTGTGAATGAGGATGTTGTGAGACACAGTGTCAAAGCCTTGCTGAAGCTGAGGTGGACGATACCCACTGCTCTCCCCTCGTCCATCCAGGCAGTTGTTTCATCATGGAAAGCAATCAGGTTGGTCAGGCATGATTTACCTTCAGCAAATCCATGCTGACTGCTTGTGCTCACCTTCTTGTCATTCATGTGGACAGAGATGGCCTCCAGAATGAGGTGCTGCTCCACCACCTTATCAGGGATTGAGATGAGGCTGACTGGCCAGCAGTTCACTGGGTCTCTCTTGCCCTTTTTGAAGACTGGAGTGACTTTTGGTTTCTGGCAGTCCTCAGGCACCTCTCCTGATCACCACAATTGATAGCACATGAAATATAACTAAATGTTCTTGAAGGTTAGGGCAGGTGCTGTGCAATCATTCAGTCTTTTACTAGCTGTCAATGCTTGTTTGTAAGTGAGGTCAACAAGATGTTTACTGTATGGTTGAATGGCTTATTTGAAGTAAAGATGTATGATCTTTGAATGAAGATATTAATGATGTGACAAAAAAAACCTGAAAAAGTACTTCTTTCAATAGGATCAACAGTTAAAGTCGTGTACTAACAAGCTAGATGCCAAAAGTAGCTGCAAGGAACGTAATAATATAGATTTTTGCTGTAAAAATAGAAAACAGGAAAAGCAATAAATCTGTTAATCTACTCAACTTTTAAAAACTAGATTAGGATGTGAAGTTCTAATTCTCTCTAATTATTGTAGCTAATGATTTTCTTAGTCAAATCAAACATTTTTTTTTTATTTTTACATGTTCTTCCCTGTTGGAATCCTGGCAAATGACATTATTTTATCAAAACTTGATTTCTGGTTCACTTAAATCCCATTCCTCAAGTGTTCCATGTGACGATGCAAGCTCTGCTATTAGGACAAATAATAAAGGAAAAGTTTTAACTACAATGGCTTGTTGAGGGCTGGATTCAAATAACTTCTTTTTTTTTGGTATCATAATTCAAATTATAAACTTCAGTAACTATAAAATATTAAATTATTTAAATTATTATTGTAGATAATACACATGGATGATTTAAAAGCCAAACATCACCCTTCATCAAAAGTGTATTATCTAACTTGTGAAATAAAGCCATGGAAGCCAAAGAATAGCAGAATTAAGGTTCCCTTTGCAATCTCAGCTTGGTTACTCTGGGTGTAACCCAAATTATGAGTGGGTCATAATTCTCAATTATAGATCTCTGTGTTGGTCCCACTGCTTCTTCCTCTTTCAGTACTCAGACTGGGCCACATTCTCATAACAAGCAAGTTGTATTTAATTTTCTTTTTGGTATTCATCATGTGATCCCAAGCATTCTTTTGCTCCCTCCTACCAGTTCCTGTACTGAATTCAGCATAATTATTTTTCTCTAGGTTTTCCTGTAGCTTTCAGCTCTCTGCTGTCTGGGAGTTTCACAAAAAAGAATGGATTTATTTCTGCAGCAGCCCAACAGATGAGATATGGCATTAACCTGTCTCCACAGGTGAGGCGCATGGCAGGCCAGAAATATTTGCTGGATTTGAGTGCCCAGTTTCTGCTAGAAAGAGTTTGACTTTGCCCAGCATGGAGCCATATTTTATGTGGTAGTTGACTGTGAATACTCAGCACTTCTGCAGCTCCGAGACCCCACAGAACCTAGCCAGGGACCCAGAAAGTGAAGCTGTACAATTTATAACAGTGAGAGAAGGAGCTGGTTGAAATTGCTTGCCTTGCTTTGCATAGGAGCTGAGCAGCAGAAATACAACCAGGTCTCAAGGACAGCAGTGAAACCATCCTCCTCTTCTGGTAAAGCCCTAGCAGCAGATTTAGTGGGAGAAGCCGTGAGCTGTGACCATCTCCTATTACCTTCCCCGATGGGATACCTGTAGTCCAGGTCATTCCTGGAGAATGGCCACTCTGCAGTGCATTATCACTGTGCCTGAATCCTCTTTTCTTTTTGCGCTATTATAAGACATCCATATCCCATGGGCAGCAGTCTCCCTTTGTTACATCCTCCCATCGATCATCAGTGCTGTCCATTTTGTGCCCGGCAGGAGGGAGAAGTATATGATCATGCTATTAAAGATAATGCCTATGCAAAAAAGGGATTGAATCAGGGCTGGAGAGGCAATTTGATTCTGGCACTTCCTCACATCTGATTGCAACTGCAAGATTCTTTTCACACAGTTTGAGGTGTGTAATTTCACATATTTGAGGGGGGGAGGGAAAAAAGTAGACTGCCAAAATAGGCATTTCATTATGCAGGGTCACAGTGAGTCCCAGGAGAGCCAGCGGGACTGGAGTCTGTGTTGGCCACTGAAAGCTCTGCTACTTCAGTTAATAGAGCAGCAACATTAATGACCACCAGATACCAGTGTCCTGCTGAAAGCACTGAGAGGCTTGCTTCCTATGGGTCAGGCTGGGCAATTGTTAGTGGATTTTGCAGGTATTTCAGGGCAGCAGGGGATATGCAAAGCCTCTAAACTGTTTTCCACTCCAAGTTCAGGAGGGAAGTTTGATGTACTATTTTTCTAGATTTTCCACTTTTATTGTGCCAAAGGAGACTGGGACACTACTCCAAACCTGTTTGCCCAGCCACACAGTTTCCTTCCGGTTTCCCTATTGCTGGGGAAGTCCCATCCTTCTTGCTCTGTCATCTTTAGCCCTCAGATCTTCTAGTTTTAATGGTCTTTCTCAGCTAATACCGTTCCTTCCTGGCTCCGTGGGTTCCAGCGTGCCCCCACAGAAGCCTGGGCAGGTTCAGTATTAAGTCAGTGACAAAAGAGTCAGGGAGGGTATTTGCTTGCATTCCAGCAGGAGAGTTTATTGCATCTTCAGTGTCGAGGGTCACAGGGGCAAATAGGAGAACAATGGCGAACTCAGGGTTTTTCCTGGGGCCGGGGAAAAGGCGGGATCAGGGAACAGGGTCCAGTGGGAGAGCCCCGGGGGAGCGACAAGGAGCCAAGGCCAGCAGCCAAACGGGGAATTCAAACTGGGATAGATTAATTTAACAGAACCAGGCACCCTAGAAAGAGCTTTTTGGTCACCTTAACATAAAGATATGTTCACTGGCCACCACACTCAGCCATAATTCAAGGTTCCGTTCCTCACTGGCTCCCACACTGTGCTTCCCTACACACTACTGGCATTAAGCTCTGGCCTTCCCATGTCTATCTTCTGAAACAAACATCAGGCTGCCCTGAGATTTCCAGCCTGTTCCTCCATTTAGTTTCTTTGTTTGCCTTTGTCTTCTCCCTGTTCCTCCCCCACTTCCAACTCAGAGACCTATTTCAATGTTTTTCAATAAGGAGGTTGAAAGCATGGGTACCCCTGTCCTTTAGAGTACCCTAAAATGGATGGAAATAGCTTGTAGTTTCTCGGAGCAGCAAGACAGTGTCAGATCTCTTTATCTCCAACTCAAAATACTGATGCTGTGGATGTACCTTCAGGGAATGACCGAGGTCTCAGAAGCCCATGGTTCTTGTGTGATCTGTGGTTTTCTAACAGTTGCAATAATTTCTTGGTGTAGATTTTGTAGATATGTACAGAAGTGGTAAAGGATGTGTTTCACAGGATAACCCACATCTTAATGCCAAAATTCCAGTATGTTTTCCAAAGCATTAAAGTTCTGAAAAAATGGGGTTACCACATGATTTTAACATGGACAAAGCAGGTATTTTTCCATGGTCTTGTTATTGGCAGTAGGTGAAGTCTTTTGGCTGAAGTTTTCCAAAGAAGATTTTTCAAGTTTAGACAAGCGTCTGACATGTCAGTGTTCAGCCTAGTCATCAGCACTGGGACCCTAAAATGGGAATAATTGAGTAATCTCAATAATAGTTGGTGTTTCCAGCAGTGCCTATGAAACTCCTATGCATTGTGCCTAATTGCACTCCTCAGGGAAGTGGTCACAGCGCCAAGCCCGTCTCAGCTCAAGAAGCCTGAGTTCAGGCACATGGTGTCATTTTTGGGGTGTCCTGCTCAGGGCCAGGAGTTGGACTTAGTGATCCTGATGGGTCCCCTCCGACTCAAAATACTCTATTGATTCTATTCAGCTTCACATTTATCCAGTTTTATAATAATCTAAATCAACGGAAAAATGGCATGATGGGAACTGTGGAATAGCCATTATATCTGATAGGTAGGGATATCATCCAAAGATGACAGATGATGTTTATGCAAAAATGTTCATGATTAAGAATGGTTAGGCTGCTTAAAAAATCCCTGAAGTTATCTATTTGAATCCCATAAAAATTTTCAAGAGGAGTTTTAAACCTAGACTTACCTTTACAGATGCAAACTTCAATATTCATCCCAGAGCTAGGAAAATCTATTGTCATGCCTGTAAATAGTATCTGCTGATGCTATTTGTTTCCTGAATAAGTAGCTTGGTAAGAAAGAAAACCATAAGGCTAGTAATGGATTTTTCTCCATTTTTAGTCTCAATCACACTATAGTCAATACTACTTAAAATTGAGATGGAAACCTGGTCTACAGCTTGGAAGAGCTACATTTTGTATAAAGTGGGCATAAAAAAAGCCTTTCAATTGAACAAAGTTATTAAGATCATGAAGAACAGCATATCAGCATTTCTCATCCTCACTCATTGAAACACTTACTCCAAGGTGTCTTTCAGGACAAACACCCTGAACGTAGTTGAAGAACTTCACATAAACCCACCTCTTGACTCTGCATGCTGGGAGCATTTTGCATTACCATTCATCTATTTGCCTTAGATCATGAATGATCTTAGGATTCATAGTCACAGTCAAATTATTGCAAGCTTACAAACTTCTGTGCATCGGTTAAGCAGCAACAATGGCTCACGTGTATGGCCTTAGACAGTGGCAAGTACAAGGATTTTTCCCACTCTGAAGGAGTGTTACCTGAGATAATGTGCCTTGCAACTGGCTTGGGATGATGAACCTATGGGGCATTGCCAATTATTTTGACTTGGCTGATGTTAAGAGGCTTTTAAAACTGAGTTACTTTGTGAACCTGAGACCTTTGCTCACTTACAGTCCTGGGTACCTGGTAGTCTCATAAGTCTTTAAAACATTGCTCCAAAAGATAGGCTGCTTTATATAATAAATTAACATGAGAACTTTGGAAAATCCTAAATAATTTCTCTGAAATTATGAGTGTCTTATCTATCTCTCTGTAGATGAAAAAATGTCTACTAATGACTTCGACCTTTTGCTGACAGTTTTTTTTCTGTTGACTTGAATACTGTGGGAGTGGCAGCATAGTTAAAGTTGGAAATTCCCACCCATTTTTCCACCGTCTCTCCCAGTAGACCAACAGATGTTTGTCATTAACTTTTAGCAGATAGATTTCTTGTTGATAACTCTGGTTATTTTTTTATTGCATGTAGGAAGCTGGGAAGTGCCTCGCTATGATGTGCCTTGCTTTTAAAACACATCTCTGTGCCCCAGAACTTCTCACAGAATTTTTGAAAAATACTGTCATTTCAAAGCACAATGATAAGTCTTGTTGGTTTGGGTCTTCAAGAGTATATTGAAGTACTAAAATTAGATGTAGAATATTAAGTAGTTTCCTGATTAACCAAAACTCCATGTGTCTGAACCCCTCCTTGATTTTATTAACCTTAAGAGGCCCTACAATCTCCCTTGCAAAATTATTTGAAATTTTAATGCTAGAGGACTTTGCAAAATAAAATTTACTGGCTCATACGTTCCTGCATCATGTCAGGAGGGTGTTACTACAAGACATTTTTGTTTGCTTGAAACAAGTCCTTCTCAGTGTATCTCTGATCCCAGCTGTGACTTTGCATTTTTTGGCAATTTTCTTGGCAATGAAAATATTTCTTAACCAAAAATTTAATTTTGAAGGAGATAACTAAAAATGTTTTCCCCTGAAATTTTCCATAAGAAGACACATGTTTTTGTAATAAAATTTAATGTTTTCTTTCTGTCTCCATTAATGGTCATTAATGAATGACCTGCTTGTAGATGAAAGGCTGCTGTCACACTGCATTTATTTAACATGGGTGTTGTTCATCTGTCTCATCTCCTACATGTAAAGAATCCTGATTGTTTTGGGTCTTCTCTGTGTTATAAACTACAACACACATAAACTATAAATGCTAATACTTACCTTTAACTTTCTTCCAGAGCTGTATATTTTCACCGTACCAACAGAAATGCCATCAGCTCTTGGCAGTTTAAATTACATTCAGGGCAACAGAGTCAGTGCTTTGGCCAATTAATAAAATTACACTATTGAAATGGCCAAAGAAAATGTAATGTTTGATGCCTAATTACTATCCAAGCCACTATAAATGAGAAATTATTGTGAATCCCCTATTAAAGTACAAAAATATTCACACAGGACATACCGCTTTGAGGACATACCACTACAAGTGCTCAGTGTTAGAGAGGTTGAAGACATGACTTAACTTCTCCTACGTGTACATAATTATCAGTGCATGTGCAAAATAAAGATTATGGGTGATTTGAGCCCATCTGTGACAAAGTGTTCATGTTCCTTCTCTAGACAAGAGACATGCCAAAAAACAGTGACCATTACAGCAAACAGCCACATCTGACACAACAGAGGTTTTGTTTCATGCAGAAGCATCCTGTAGCCAAGTAGAGCTGTCTCAGAAAAAGCCTGGTGTGTGCATCCTCAAATCAGCCTTGTCATGCCACATTCTCCTGCTTTGGCTATGTCTCTTTAGGTTTGATGCCCTCCATGCCCAGGGCTTCCAACTGGAGGCTTCCCTGGCATCTGACACAGGTGGCCACACTCTATCCTGGTCCCTAGCTAGTTGAATATTGAGAATCAGTAATAAAAACCTGGAACAGGCCTAGTCCTAATAGTTGGTCTTAGTGGAATGCAGCTCAAATCTAGTGACATAAATTCACTTCATGTCTTTTGCTAGATAGGGGAAAACGTTCCTGAAGAAGCTCATAAATCCCTCATTTACCCCCATGTTTCTTACCCCACCATAGGTCTCTGCCTTCTGAAAGCTGTGAGAAAGCAATTTGCTGAAAGGCAAGTGTCTGTGGGGATGCAGGATCATTTAGTGCTGGTTACCACCTCGGGCGTTCTGGAAAGGCTCTGCTACACGAGGCGCATTTCAGAGATCTGACTGTGTGCTAAATGAGTCCTGCATCCCTGCCTCCTAGCTCTGGGAATGTTAGGCAGGTAATTAAGAAATCACACAGCACAGGTGTGCCAGGTGAAGTTTGGTAGCTTGCTTTTGATCTAAATTGAGATGCTCTGGGGATTTAACTTCTTAAACAAAAAGGGCATAAATAAATAATCAGGATTTTTTTTGAGGTTGGAACATGTAGGCTATAAAATTTTGTCTTGGATGTACACAAGTAGGCAATGCTAGAAGATTGTTTAAGGCTAGAGCTTTGTTTTACATGGGGGTGTTGTTTTCATTAACTTGGGTCTGATTAGTTTTTTCACTGGGAATTTCCCCACTGATATAAACAGGAACAGTGTTTGGTTTTTGGGAATTAACTCAGGAATAAGCTATGAAAGTGTCTTTAAAATAGACCTCAAAAAACCAACAAACCAACCGAAAACCTAGAGTATTAATTATAACACAGGAGTGACTCAAAGTATTTCTTTTTAATATTCATAATTGAAAATGAGACAGCTTTAAAGTCTGTAATGAGTCCTTCAGTGTACCACACTCTAGTTAGAGCGTTATTTCATAGCTGGAAGCCAAGAAACAGACTGACAATCAATTCTTAAATTATTCTAAGCCCACACAATAGCCTCTTGCCACAAAGTTTCGGCATGGTGCCTATTTTGCTACCATGTGGGTGGGTGAGATTGGGATAAACAAGAACACAACTGCCCACTTTTGATTTTTCATCTTCACTTAAGTTCAGTCTCGCACAGATGGTTTCTGTAAGTTTGAAATGTTTCAATGCCTCTCTCTTCTTACACAATTCCCCAATAAAGATGAGGCAAAAAGGAATGTAAAAAAAGGGTCTTGTATTTTTGAATTTGAGTCAAAAAATGAAGTACCAGGAAATAAGAGTATCACTCTGAAACATTTAGCCTGGCTCTTTGGTCTTCTGAAGTAGGAAAGCTTTCATATACTTTCTCCAAACAAATTGGGTGGCTATCTCTGATCTATCAGAGTGCCCTTAAATTACTTCTTTTGATACCTTGGGGAAGAAAGATAGTGCAGGTGATGTCATAGGGCTCCTTCCAGCCCCACTGTGTGATGCTGGCTCCTCTCCTTTGGAGAGGGAACTTCAAGGAGGGCACATGGGGTGTGGGTCCGGAGTGGGCTCGTGCAAAGCAAGGGCAAGGGCAGGAGCAGCACTCTTACAACGCTTCAAGCATGCTGTGGACAATTTGCAAAGGTTAATATTATCCTTGCTTTTCAGTAAAGAAACAGACCAGTTCACATTATGGATTGAAAGGTCTCTTTATGGAGTGTTTGATAGTGGATGTGGTTTACAGCCTGAAGTACAGTACTGGGGGAAAGCTGACATAGCAGCACAGCGTGTAGTGCATGGTTTTAGAGAAATGCCTGTCTGATGGACACAGGAATGGATGGAGGTGTTGGTCTGGAACTCTGAAACCAAAGCTGAATATAGACACTGATTTTGCAAAGCTTGGATTCTGGTTTGGGTCAGATAAAGACAGAAACTGTAGTAGCAGAGACCTCCTCCGAAACCATTCTTCTTTCATTTGGTAAGGTTTGGACCTCTGCTTTAACACAGTTCCAGGAAGAATAAAAAATAATGTTAAGTTCTTAGCTGTGTAGTATCCTCAGGGGATAATCCATCCCCATACAATATTATGTTTCAGTTGGCTGATTTGTTTTCTGCTGAAATGTCCTCTACTGTCACCCATTAGCCGTTTCATAAGAACAAGCTTCTTCTCTCACTCTCAGGAAGTCTGGAGCATTAACACACATTTTTTCCATCTCCCTCATTCCATCACTTCCTCCTCTTCTCAGTCTTCATCTAAAATCTGGAGACCAAAAATCAAATATTTTTCTTTATATGCACTTCAAAACATTATTGTCTTCTGAAAGTTAAAAAAGGATTTTTTCCCCCTAAATATTATCTAGAATGAAACATAATTTTTTTCTTTACCAGCTGTGGTTCAGGGAAATTCTGCCCCTTCATGCCATCCTTTCCTTCAGTCAGCTGAGTACAGAATTTACCTTTATTCCTTTTTCACTACCAATAATTCCCCTCCAGTTACATGACCTGTAATTTAAGATGAAAGGGGAGCATATTCTCAGCTAAAGACCTCAAGTTTGGATTTCTTCCCAAATGGTGAATTCCCATCACTGGGCTATTGGGTTTTGTCACTAGAACAATGATGTTCTCATGTTTTGACTTTGAGGAGATCTGGAACATTACAGATAACACGGGAGTAATGGGGAAATCTGAGTAAACTCAGCCCATACTCCACTCCTGTCCAAGCATGGGTCCTGCCTGTGGTGTTGCAGAGGATTGTGCATTTGCCACCCTGCTTCTGGCCCCATGAGAGATTAGGTAGGCAGCAGTTCCCAGCTAGGAAGACAACACTCTTCTCCCAGAAGTCAAGAACTGCTTTCTTTTAAGCAGACTTCAATAAAAATTTTATCTCCTATCTCAATAATGATAAAAGAATCTGGTGAAACAACTTAGAGGACCTCAGCAAAAATACGTTGGACACACTGGATATGAATTTGACACATCTAAGTGTGACATAAGCCTGTTGCTGACCACTCCACCATGGCTCTTCCTATGTTCCAGGTTAGTGGGATTCAGGGTAGCTTGGGACAGGAGCTGCAGGGAGTAGCTGCACTCTGACTAATGAAGGGTCTCAACAAGTCGTGTTTGTGCAGTCTCAATGATGAGCTACAATGCTCCCAGGTATGCTGAAGCCTGGATATGTGGACACAAAAGATGAGTCCCACCAGAAAAGCAATACAAGTCCTTTATTGCTGCCTTCTCATGTCAAGGGTGGTTGGGTGTTCTACTCTTCACACAGAAGGTTAAAGCAGCCACTCAAATGCACAAAGGTGATGCTTGTTGCAATTCACCCATTCATAAAAATGGGCAACCTGCAAGTTTAGCCTTGTAGTCCCTTCCAGGGTGAAATGCAGGGACAGGCAGAGCACAGGCTCCTGAGAGTTCAGTGCTTGGTGTCAGGCATGGGAGACTCCCAAAAGCGACACAGTCAAAGTCAACATGTGCTTTCACCATGAAGCCCAGAGAGTGGACACAGATTCACCTTTGGATCAGACTCATACTGAGATCCTTCACCCACCACCTCAGTCTGTATAATATGCATTGGCAGCATATTAATTGCCAGGGAAATTCCATTTCTTGTCGTGCTTAAACAGTGAGGGCTCAAGTCCTGCCAAACACAGTGGGAACTCTCCTTGGTTTCAATGGTCTCCTACATCAGTGATATGCTCAGCAGTTGGAGGGGATTAATCTCTCATTTTTCAGATATCAAATTGAATCTCAAAGAACTTGTGCGACTTTATGTCTCCATTGCAGCTGTAGACCAAAGCACTCTTTCCCCACATGAAAATGCTCTTTCCAGGATTGCATAGGCTGGTTCTGAGTTTAGAATTTATTTAGGTGTCATATTTATAAGTATATGAAATGAAGAGGCTGACAGTAGGGTCTATGGCTCCTTAAAATTTGCATGAGTATATGCATGCTACTGTTTGCAAAAATATTTGTGCAGTATGAAACATTAAAGAAAATAATTTAATTGCTTTAAAAATGCAACAATTGCTCTTTTGATGTTTTAGTGTGCAGTTGAGCTTTACTTTTAAGTAGGTACTATAACTAGTGTGCTCCTTTTATTTATTACTGAGGCAAATTTGCCACTTGATAGAACAAAAAACAAATAAACAAAATTAGCAAACAAAAAACGCAACAAACATGTTGATGACTTATAGTCGCATCTCCCCCAGGTAAAAGACTTATTTTCTTCTTTTTTGAAAATGAAATCTTAATCTCTTTAGATCTTGGAGGAAAATAGTTCTGATATGTTTCTGTAGGTAAAAGGATTTGCTTAATGTGCTTTGTTTATGTTACTGTTTTTACAGTAAGTAATAAAATTTATTAGGGCTATTATCCATTTATAGAATCTGTTTGACAATGGCTTTTTAATGAAGTATAAGCTTTTCTGGACACAGGTTAAGAAAACACAGTACTACAATAACACGGGCTTTGTCAATAGGTCTCTGAAACATGGGAACATACATTGATCTCAATCCAGGATATATGGCTATTGATTTTAGTTGCAGACCAAGAATTGTGTCTTTTATTTATGTGTTTATACACTCTAATTTCCCAAATTCTTCCATCAAAACATTTCTCTTGTCCCCCTATTTTCTGGGGTATGTGGACATGCTTGGAGTTGTACCCAGGAGAGCTCTCCTCCTGTGGACTTCTTCCAGTGTCCACGGCTCAGTAGCCTGGCAGCAGAGCACCTTAAAAGATCTAATACACAAGGCAGGTGAGGAGTTTAGAGATAAAAGCTTATACTTGGAATTACATGCAGAAAGAGACTGAAAGCAGGTGCAGGCTCCTAAGGGCTGCAGCAGAGCAGACCTTGGTAACCCAGATGGGAGAAGCCAAGGGCACAGATAGCAGAGGTCGCACGTGAGAGGTCGTGTCTTCTTGCCCACTCTGTACTGGACAGAGAGAGCACAGGGCTCACTGTGTTTGTTGGGACATCCAGGTATTGCTGAGATTTCCGTATGTTTCCAGTTTTGAAAACATGGGCTGACAAAGGCGGGCCAACTATTAGGAAAAGGCCAGTTGGTACGTGCTGTTAGAGTGGATTATTTCCCTGCCTTTGTACAGATACCGAAGAGGGGAACCTTACTGGTGCATGGCACTACAGTCTCTGGATACTGAACCAGACGGTGAAGAGAGACATAGCTCTGCTAAGTCTACTATACCAAGACTTGCAGGTAATCCTACATCTACTCTTGTCTTTGGGGCTTGTTTGCTGAGGAGATCCTTGCATGGATCATAAATGTCACTGCACACCCTCTCCTTGAACCAGACATCTGTTTTAGATGACCTCTAGGCATATTTACAAGTACTTTCAAATGTTCTGGAGCATAAGTAATGCGATTAGGGTATTATTCATTGGCTACCTTTTGTAATTCTTATATAACCTACAATAAACCAGTGGTCTAGATAGTCTACTGAAACAACAGAAAATGTCAATCAACAGCATCACATCCTGCAGCAGAACATTCCTTCCTAGTATGGCAGGTTGGAAAAGCATTGTACAGCCCTTTCCATGGAGGGATTGGGAGTGTGGCAAGGAGTTTTCTGCAGTTGTTAGGTGGAGTACTGCATCTTATAGAGAATTGTTAGAGACCTATTTATATATATAAATTGTCAGCCACTGGGTGTTTGTTAGATTAATGTCCTCTCCTTAGCATGAATGCATAGAAGGTAGACCATGTGATTATGCAGGTATGGTAATTATCCTTCAAAGAGTTGGAAGGCTTTGACGTAACCTCTGTGTCCCAAGTGTGCTGGTTCCAGCACTCGCTAGAGGGAAGAATAAGGACTTGAATCTGCAAGCCTTTCCCATGTGACAATCTGGTATTGTGCCTTATAAAATCTGGCAAAATTGTAAATGACAGTAACCTTTATAAGCACTAAAATGACTTAGCAGGGTTTGGGTTTTTTTCCTGATAAATAAATTCTCTGATGTGCTGCTCTGACATGCAGAGACATGCATGAACTATTGTAAGTACTCCAATTTATAAATGCTTCACAACAGGCCACAACAAGCTAGCATCAGCTTTTAAGTATTTTAAATTATTTTTACTGTCTTTACAGCATGTTATAATGCATCTTAAAATAAAGCAATTTCTCTGATGAATATTAATTATTATTTTCCAACTGTATCTACAATGCAGTGACACTTGACTGGGAATGTGAGGGCCGAATCGGCCTCACACGAGTTCACCCAAAAAGGAGAGCCCATATTTCTGCATCACCATTCCAGAATTTGTAGGCAAAGAGAGCAGACATTCAACATCCAACAATCCTGGATTCAGACCTTGTCCCAGCAATGCCATAGGAGAGAAATCTTCAACTCTTTCTCTGGCCCCATGTCATTCTGCTCCTGGATGGATCCCTTGGATGATCCCTGGCCCTGGTCCATGCCTTGGTGTGTTGGGGGGCTGCCAATGGACCCAGTTACCACCCCCTGGCTCCGCCCACCACATCAACCCTGCTGGGACTGGCACCACTGAGGAAGGATGGGAGTGCATTAGGTCCTGCTCAGCTCCACCGCCCCAAAAGTGAAGAAGCATCCAGATTTTACGATATTTTCTAGAAAGAATAGCATGCATAGTGCTGAAGTGCAGTCAGTAACATTAGACTTGTTTTCCAAGCTTTTTAGGGACACAGAGCTTCTTTCCCAAACACAGACAGCTATCTTTCACCCAGCCCCTCCCAGGTCTGTGCCTTCTTTGTGTACTTTTAGGTCTAGCTTGTATTACTAGGAGCTCTAAGGCTCATCAGATTTTGTTGTGTGATTTAAGTGGAGTTTTGCCAAGAAGAAACATTAGTTTCTAATCATCAATAAGAACAGGTGTGGCAGGACACCTATGAATCTGTTGATCTGGGTTTGTATCCAATAAGGACATGAATTTTAATATGAGGTCATACCAAATCTAGACCGTCTTTTTTTGTTTTCACAGAAATCCCTCCCAGCTGCCAGCAGACAAAGTCCAATCCCTTTGTACCGCAGAGGTGCTGTGAACTAATGTTAGTGTCAAGCCTCATTGTCTACATCCAAGGAGAAAAATGTTAAGTTTTCAAGATCAATGAACATCATCTACTTTCATGATGCGTTGTTCTCACTAACAGTGATGTAAGGGAAGCACCTGAGAGTCAATCTGGAAACTTCTTTGGCCAGGACACAACAATATCTCTTGGTTGTTGATGCAGGGTCTGGCAGCTGTTGCTGCTAATCTGGTTATCAGGGCCTGCAGGTGTATCTGTATTTACACAACTGGCTTCTAAGGACCTACATTTATCAAGTCATGATTTATACTCTACAGATTGCTTGGGTTTTTAAATTTTTTTAAAATATTTTTTATTGAATACCGAGGATAAGAAAGAATGAGGGAAGCCTAGTCTTAGTTTCATGTAGTTTCAAGGTTTATTAAATTCCCCTGCATCAGTTTACATTCCTACATGTTTCTCTGTCTCTGCTGAGATGAGTCAGTGAGGAGAGCTGGTGGCAGCGAGGTTTAGGTACCACACATAGCTCTAGGACCCACTGGAGCTTAGTTCGTCATGGGGCCTGTGCCACATGCTGCTGCTGGATGCTGACTGAGAGGATTTGGGTGCTATAGCCTATGAATTTGGATCTCCTGCCTTTGTGACCTGATATGGAATCTCCTCCTGGCGTTGCCCTGCACCGGGAGCGGGTGCAGGGATGGTGCTGCCAGAATAGACATGCCCACTGCGGTGCCATCAGGGCGCATCCAGATAGATGAACTTCCTGGCTTTCATTTCATGCTTTTCTCCTCTAGATCATAGGGAAGGCAAGGGTGGGTCTGGCAGACAGTGCCCTGGGCAATGGCTTATTTGAGGAGTCTGCAGGGTATACAAATGAATATGCCTCTTTTTTTATACTGGGATAAGGAATAATAAGTTACTGCACGCCCTTCCAAATGCCACTAAGTTTTCAGTAGCAAAGTGGCTCTCAGGACTGTATTTTGGATTTACCAGGCATAATTCTGTATCTGTTAGCCCACTAATAATGAATTCTTTCTTCTCCTGTCCCTGGAGCAACTTGCTTCAGCCCTAAGGGCAGATGTGAGGTTCTGGTTCTGGCTAAACTTTCACCAATTTTATTAGGTACCTACGTGCTCCACAGATCACTTGAGCTAATGACTGAAATTGTGTCTCTTGGAAAGACAGAGTCATCCTATGATGTAGTTACCTGTGTAATGTGCAATTATTGTCCAAAGACACTGCCTTTTTATCGGTGTCTTTGTAATACAATTTTTTTGGTTTTGATGATAAATTCAATTGCCCTGTCACGTGACCAAACACTTCTTGGCAGGTGGCTGTCTTACATGTAAAAGAGATCATATTTTCATCCATTTTATTTTAAGTGACCTATAGACATTTTCGTAAGAGAGCAGACTCACAGTCATGGTTTGCAAAGGAATAACACTAGAATTTTTCTAATTCTCACTAGTCCTCTGAAGTTTCTTCTTTTACTTTCCCTTCTTGAATTTGTCACTGAAGACCCTGACACTTTGGTAATTGAGTAGAACATTAGTGGTGACTCTTCCAAAAATGAATGTTCATAAAAAGGAATTAACAGGAGCGAAGCAACATCAAGGAGAAATATTGCAGTGGATGCTAGAATCCATCCCAATTCATGACTCTGCTCTTCTTGGTATTCAGTTTAAATCAGAAATTCTGTCAGTAAGTATTAACTTCCACAATATTCCAATTTTGCATTGCTGCATATTTTAGATGTAAAGAGAACTATTGATTATATCAGTGATGGAAAAAACCTTTTAAGTTATCTTGCTTGTGGTGTCTGGTGAAGTTCCCAGGTCCAGCCCACTGGAGATCTCAGAACAACCTTGTGGCTGCTTATTGAGGTGGGGAAACACGTCCTTCTTGATCTCAGTCAAAAAGGGAGCTGCTTGGAGCTTGATGCTTGTGGGGCACCATCCTCTGCATCAGATGGGGCAGGTCTTGTGACCTGACTTGTGAGCAGGACTAACTCTGCTACTGCTTAGTCTTCTTTATGATGATGGCCCTGATTAACCAGTTTTCTGCAGTGTGGAGAGGCAAAGGATTATTTAGGAAAGACAAAGGATTATTTAGGAAAGGCATTGTTCTCCAAATATCCACCTTTTGGGGACTACATTGATTTCTATTTTGTAACTGGTGAAGAAGAGAGGATGTGGGAGCCTTGCTAGGTTTTGTTTTACAGCGCTGAGAGGTACTGGTGGAGGTTGGGTGATCATCAGCTTTGAAGGCTGCTGTGGTGTGTCACATTGTTAACAGCCCTTCACAGCACATCTGCATTGGCAATACACTGGGGTTTTCTGACCTGGGAAAAACAATAATTTGATAATGAACTATTTGGGATATGATTTTGCTGAAGACATTCATCCCTGAGCTGTGTCTCTTTTCCTGGACAATGATAACAGGAAAATGACTGCCACTTAGCAGAAACTTACTGTGAGCCAGAGGAGTAAAACCATGCTGGACTGTATGTGGGCAGCTGTAATTCTCCTTGAATCCCTGGGTCTGGGGAATAGCTGCAGCTGGACACCTCTGGAGGTCAATGAAGAGGTGATCTGGAAGACCTACTGAGAGCCAAAGGAACTGCAGTCACCGGGAAGCAGTAGGTGCAGTATTTATTAGAACAAGACTGTCTTAACAGGAGCCTAAGTAGATGTGAGTTTTACAAACTTCTACAGATTTCTGTCAGTGTGTGGACAGCACATACTCTAAATTGTTGCAAAGCACTTTTTGCACTGACTCAAAATCCTCAACGTAAAGACAGATCATTGCATTCATTTATGTGTGGGACAGACTGCTATTCCCTAGCACCACTGAATGCCTGTAAAAAAATTAAATCATGTACTGACAAAGGAACACAAAAAATCAAGGTAATATTTTATCATAGTGTTGAGCCCCATTTCTGCAGCAGAGTTCCCTCTTTCAGCTGAAATGGGCCATTACAATAATACACTGCAACCTCTACAGTATTTCAAGGGAAAATAAAGGGACATTGTCATCATATTGTCCTTCACTAACAAAAGTTACCTCCACTGTTTAAATAATATCCTTGGTCTTTGGCTCCATGCATTATTTAATAATCTTGGAAACTTCTGTCACCTTTAAGCAATAGTAAACTGTGATTGCTTGACAAATAGGTCAATGTTTGTATAATAGTTGTGTCTTTGGAGGTACAAAAATATTCATCAGAATGCTTTGACTGACTTCCCCCACCCTTCCTTTCGTTGGCAGTTTTCCCGCAGCATTGCCCTTTGTTAAACATTATTCCACTTCAAGGGTATTTGCAGGACTAGGAAGCAGGCAGTATATTATGGCCCTTGAAAACACAGGGTGGGGGAGGTTGTGTGTCTCTGAGACACCTTCACACATGCACACACACATATGCCATGAGTAGCTGTCACTGTTGATAGAAATTATGGGTTAAAAAAGTCAGTGAAAGGATTTGGTATCTAGTGTGCAAAGCACCTTGGTGTAGATATGTTGGATTTATTCCTGGTTAACATGCACCCTGTTTTAGGGGAGTGATAAACTGGTATTTGCTGTTTGAAGGGCATACTTGAAAGCAAGGAACTGAGTTTGAACTTCTGGTTTTATTGTTAGCAGTGGTTGCAGGGCCAGTTAAGCAAACATGTGGGCTCCTGCATGCTCCTTAGCAATACTTAGAGGGAAAGTTGTGTTGACACATTCTCTATTACTTTAGTTTGAATTAGGGTGATCATAAAAGTCAGAAGTGGCCTCAAACAAGAATATTGAAGCATGCAATAACTTTGCTCTATGGCATTTTGTATGAAGGTGTCTGTAGTTTCACCATCGACTGCTGAATGTTACATGCCTTAGTGATATCTATTTCACACTGGAAACTGTGCCTCAGCATAGCTGCATAAGAATAATGAAATACCAATTTCACTTAAAAAAAATAGATTTTTTTTTTTCTACTGCAGTGCAAAATACACACATGAATATAAATACAAACACATAAATACGTATTATTAAAACATATAATGCTTTGAGGGAGGAAAAACTTGGAAAACAACTCCAGGTTTTTGAACACAGCATGGTCAATATTTTGCCTCTTTTAGCCTCTCTTATGGTGCAGTGTTGTGTTTGTCAACATACAGTTTTTGCACTCAAAAATTTTTCCACACCACCTGCTTCTTAGAGAAGGAATCAGACACAGAGCATTTGCTATTTGCAAATGTCTTTATTTGCAGCTGATGCCACACTTCAAATCCTACGTGCTTTTTGACCATCAAACGAAAGGTCAAGAAGGTGATTTTGATAAGTTTTCCAGAAATCAACTAGAATATTTAAATTTCAAATAGGGCTCTGGACCAGCCCATAAGCATTATGATGACCATAATTTTGGGTGCCAAAACATAGCAGCCATCTCTAGGTTAAGAGTTGAAACCCATTTAGTGCCTGGCTGGTGTGTGTTATGGTATATCTGAGGTCAAGGTCTGGTTCAACAATGAGGAAATCTTTCTAGCTTGGGGGAGGTTACATATGCACTTGGCATATTTGAACTAAAGCATCTTTATCTGTTGGCTTTTTTTTCAAAGGCGGAAGCTCTTTCAGCCCTTTCAACTCGAAGCAGGGTAGAAGGAGCCGTTGGCATTTCAGTGCCATCTTTGAGCTGGATCCCAGGGATAAATTCCTGCCCTCTGCTTGGCTTGCACCGTTATTAACACTGTAACTGGGACACTCTCTGAAGTACTTCTGACTGAGTAGTTCTCCATTAATTAATTAGTAATCCTCTCTCTGAGAATACTGCCAGGTTACAACAGATACTGATAACTCCTAAGTATTTATTGCATTCAATAAATAGAGGCTTCAAAGAATGTACCTGGTAGTGAGGTGTGGGCTTTTTAATTATTTCCAGTGTTAAAGCTGTGAAAGGAAGCTGTAAGGGTTTTCTTATATTTTTTTCCTTCCCTTGGACAATAATCAGTTTTAAAAGATTTATCTTTATTTAATCTTTAACTTTTGAAAAAAAAAGTTTTATTGTGTGTTCTAGGTTTATGCTTTGGCTGGCAGCAAAGGAGAGCCACCTCTTAGCTCTCTGAAGATCTGAAATACTAAAAAAAGGAAAAAGTAACCCAGGTAAGCACTCTATTGGAGTTGAGGTTGGGGTACATTAGAACAAGAAAATTAATCCCTGAATTTACTCATCAACAGTGACTTCAAGCTGCAAATTACATATATATTTCTAAAATGCTCACACTATTCTAAATGTTTATTGACGAATCAGTCAGTATGAGAGGATCAATCTAGACATTTTTGTTTTCTTTTATCTCAAGGATTAAAGAATAACAAAATTTTCAGGAGAAGATCCCCAAAGATACAGTCTTAGAAAACACAGCCTTTCTAGTAAGAAGAAAGGAAACAGTGTACAAAGTCAGGTTTGTCAGGGAAAAGAGTTGTTTTCAAACTGTCAGAAATGTTCTCCTGAGTGCCACTTCTTATGATAATCTACAGTCACTGAGGATATCTACACTTGCAAGAAAATAAGATAAAATACATAATAAAATAAAAATAAGCATTTTAATAATGGCTCATTGGAACAAAAGTGAAATTTTATAATAGAGTATTTTTCATCTTCCTCCTCTCTACTGTTCTGGCCCTTAATGGTTTCTTTTGCTGTCTTTCCCCACTTCTCCTACTTTCATTCCTCTGCAGTTTCTATCATCTCTTCTCATTCTTTTTCCCTAATCTTCATCTAAAACTTCACTCTCCTCACTCATCCATGAAGTCTTGGGACTGCTCTTGCTCACCCCAGCCATGAATTGCCTTTTGCCCATGGCCAGTTTGTTTAACTCTGGGGCAATATTTCCAGTGTTAAAATGGTGCAGCTATATGGAATTTGTTCATACACTTTCTTTCCAGTTCCTGTATATTCCAGAGGCCTTTCCAGGACTTCTTTTTCTCAGCACATACTCTTGTTGTCCCATGTTCCCTGACCATGCGTGTCCTTGCTGGCCATTTCTTTCTCCTATTTTCTCTTTTTTTCCTCTTTCCTCCTGCACCCCCCCATCCACAAATGCAAACTCTCATTTTTATATCAACCAAAAATATTGTGGTAAAATTTTCCTAAACCAGCTTTAAACAATGTAACTTCTCTTTTGCCGATTTCTACTCCCTGTCTTTTCTGAATAAGATCCATTTTCCTATGATAATTTTAATTCTTGGGAGGAAATTCTTATCACCTCCTACAAAAAAAATCAATTATTAATTTTAGCATCTCTACATTTAGGATCTCTTTTTTCATGATGCTTGTAAAATAGAAGTTAGGGCACTGGTGTACAGCGATTTTCTGATAGACATTTCCATTTTCTTTGGGTGCTTTCATCTTTACTTCTATGCAAATGATAAATGATGTATAGAAGAAGGTAAAACAATCTTTTAGTGCAGTAGACACAGCAGTTGCTGTAGTGGGATCCTGTTCAATGTATCTTCAACATTGCCTTATCATTATTTTTCTTAGTGAATCATAAAATCACAGAATGGTTTGGATTGGAAGAGACCTTAAAGATCATCTTTTTCCAACTCCCCTGCCATGGTCAGGGGCACCTTCCACCAGAGCAGGTTGCTCCAAGTCCCGTCCAACCTGGCCTTGAACACTTCCAGGGATGGGGCATCCACACCTTCCCCGAGTGACCCATTCTGGTGTCTCACCACCCTCACAGGGAAGAACTTCTTCCTTATATCTAAATCTAAATTTAACTTGATCAAATTTCTAGTGAAGAAAAGTAAAATTTTACATGTTCACAAAAGTTATGTGGCACCTAAAACAACTGTAAAACAAGATTTCCCATATTTGCAACCAGTTGTACCAGCACCAAATGGGCACTGTATCATCCCCAAACTCCCACAATACTAGTGGAAAAGTGTTTTCATTATAAGTTAAATTTTCAGAAGGCTTAGATAGCAGTTTTATGAAATTAACTAACTTTGGAAGAGTGGGAGGATAGCCAGGAGAGCGTTTCAGGGGAGAGAATATGATGTCCTCCCTTCCAAGCTTCAAGTCCCAGCATGTCCTGAAATCCACAAACCAGTTCTGCTCTGACAACATTCAGTGACCTTGTGGAGAAACAGCGGTTTGTCAAAAGGAACTGTTGATTCATCATGTTTAATACCAGCCTTTAGGATTCCAGGAAAATGGGTGCACGGTGAAATATCAGTTATAGCCTTTATGAGTAACATCTTTAATGTGAAAACCATTGCTTTTTAAATCCACTATGATTCATACTAACAAATGAATATACCTTAAGCCATTAGTATTTAGCATACAGGATGGCAGAGAACAGCTCAAAACCTACAGCAACTGAGCTGAAAGAACTAACTGAAAAATCATAACAAAGCAATAAATGTTTAGTACATTATGGATGTGCATCAAGGCAATGAAACATTGGAAGCAGAGAATGATATTTTTCTGACCTATCTAATATAAGAAGTTGATCACAAGAAACAGGAATGTAAAGAAAATGCATTTTTTTCTCATATCTGTATTACTGTAAATTGCTCTGCTGTGAAGGAAAATCAATTGTTATTATGGCTATTGAGCGCTTTTTAATAACATGTGCCTTTATACATGGCTTTTTGGTAAGCGTTACTCTAAATTCAAACTTCTTTGTAAATCTCGTATGTGGACTATCTTATAACTTAGATACGATTCAAGTTATGCTTGTAAAATCTCCACTTAAAAGGAATCTCCATGTGACAGGTAATTGGCTTCAGGCCTGTTTTTTGTTATTGATTTAACTTAATGCCAATGTACACAGGTGTGTTGGCGGGTTGTTCAAGCTTCCAAGGCACCCACATTTGGCAGGACAATAAATTGTTGCATAATAAGATTATTTTCCCTCTTCAATCTTGAATCTTTTCAAGAGTTGTATTTTAAACCTTTGTAGGTATGTACGTGGGTGAGGGAAAAATACCCAATCATGTTACCATGCAGCCTCATGGCTCACTGCAACACCATGAGGCATGTTTCAATTTATTGTTTGAGGTGCTCAAGGAAACAGCATCATGTAGATAAGATATCTGCAAATATATATATATACATATATATATATATGCACCAGCTGAAGAGAAAGAAAACAAACCCCTTATATAAATTAGCTTGCTTCTTAATTTGTTTTTTCATGATGTGAAAAATTCTACATTGTTGTCAGATGAAATGGGTTATTTTAGAAAGAAATACAGCACTGAAAATATCAGCTGTTCAACATGCTTTAAATGCAGACAGCAGATGTGATTTGCCCTTGCACACAGAAATATCTGCAGCACAGACATCCAACTGAGGCCTCATTTGAATACTTTGAGCAAAATCCTGGCTCTGTTGAAGTTGATGGGAATTTTGCCATTAATTTCAGTTGGGCTTCAGTTGCCTTCTCCAGTAATGAAACGTGTGGCAAGGAAGGTATCCTTGAGGAACACACTGGCTCGTAAGCAGAAAATGAAGAATGCCACTGCAGGTCACAGGTGATGCAAATTCCCGGGAGAGCAGTGACCTTGGAGGAAAAGAAGGGGAAGCACTGCTGAGAGGGCTTTTTGCAGAGGTAGGAGGAGATTTCATGAAAGGATGTGGAAGAGTGTTGCAAGTATAGCAGGTAGCATGATTGAACGTGTAAAATCGTGAGGAGGAGAAAACACTTCTACTTTCACAAGCCTGAAGAAAAGAATGAAGAATTAAGTGTTGTTTCCAAACTTTAGAAGAGTATGAACTGGGGGAAAAGCTTTGTGATGGCTCTTCTTTCACACAGATGTTTCTCTTGGGCTTAGTTCAAAAGGAACGATTTGTTTAGCTTTCCAGATTTGTCCACTAATCTCTGTTTCAGAGGAAAGCTATCCGTCCCCTCACAAGGAGAAGGCCACATCTGAGAAAGCCAGCTCAGGACAGGAGTGAAGTGCTTCACCTGGATGATTCAGAGCAGCTGTGTTGCACTGGAGGAGGCATTCCATCAATCCCTCTCCTGGGCCAAGAGCTGCTTTTTTTTCATCCTTTTTGAAGAAATATAATACTGTCAGCAATCTAATACAACAGCAGAGTCCCAGTGATGGCTTCGGAAGTAATGTGGTTCCTTAAGGTTTCTCCACACTGATTTCAAGGAGCCATCCCCCATAGCCTGGGCTAGTTTAATAGAAGTGTATTGGGTACTGCTGGTAAATATATAGCAATAATACATTGCTGCAGATCTATTATATTTTATAATTCTAGAGCCAATCCATTAACTTCTTGGCCTAAGCTGCAATTACTCCAAAGGAGCATTTGCAAGCGTCATGTCAAATTGTCTCTGAGATGCCTCAGGTTAAAAGTCATCAACACCTTGGACAAGAAGTTGTCTGGGTCTGTAGTGTGAAGCAGATGATACACATCCACTAAAAATCCTTATGAAATATTTATCAAAAACTCATTGCTCTGGATGCCCACTAGACACTATTTTGAAATAAAAACTAATGTTTTTCTTTAAGTAACTGAATATTTTATTCCAAAGTATATGGTGATGGATTAAAACATATCAAATCCAAACCCTGTCAACATAGAGCTTTGTTTTAATTTAAAGGAGAACACAAACTGCTCAGAAATACTGTCCCTTTTCCTTTGCAAATGTTTCCATCTGAAAGATGCCAATCTGGAAACAAGATGCTGTGCATGTTTATGTGTGAAAGATGAGGATGATGGAGGTTTGTACCTCTCAAAGAGATGCAGAACAAAATCAGAGCCAGGTCACTGTTTCAAATGGTTTATTAACCCTGATAAACACAGCTGGGAGAAGGAGCACCACAGATGGAAAATGGTCCCAGATGCTGCGGTCACAGCACAGAGGCAGGTACTGCCTTGTGTGCTCTTGCAGACAGTGGGAAGCCCCCTCCCCTATGCTTTAAAACCAAACCAAACCAAACCAAACCAAACAAATTTACTTCAATGCACACAAGAGAATGTTTGGCATCTGCTACTGAGCAGCATTCTTGCTGTGTTTCACTATCTATCAAATGGCACGCTCGTCCTCTGCCAAGAAAAATACTTGTTCCCAATACTAATCATGCTCCCTGACTACCCTCTAGTGTATATTCTTCCAGGACTGCTATCCATCCATGCAGCCATTTGAAAGATATTAAAATTATTATGAGGAAATCTCTCACCTATGGTGTTGGCAAGAGCTGGGATCTGCTCCAGAGGCAATGCCTGCCATTCCCAGAGAGAGGGCCTTATGCCTCTCTTTGTCCAGTGCCCCATCTAAATGAAGAGACATCACTGCAGGGCCTCCGTGGGGAGTCACAGGCAGGCCTCTGCTTTGAGGAGAAGATTGTCAAGGTGCAAACTCTTGGAGAAATTAAAAATAAAATGATGAAAATAGGAGTCAGTAAATAGCTCCCAGAGCCTCTTGTGACTGCAGGCTTAAAAGGAAAAAGGAAAATGTCATTGTAAAATACCTAAAGATGCTTGAAAGGCAGCAGCTGGGAACTCAGAAGATTTCTCTCTTCTGTTGTTTATTTGGTAAGATTGACCCACTGTAACCACACAGCCCCCAGCTCCTCCACTACAAGATGTATCCCTGGTCAGATCCTTTAGGTAGTTTCTTAGGATAAGATTGAGACACTTCTCATCAGCTTCTGAAGTTCCTGAAAGTATTAGCAATTTGTTCCTCCACCTGAGAAATTGCCTTGTGTTTCTCAAGGAGAAAAGTGCTTGTTTTCTCATCTCTGAATGGAAATGAAATGTCCTAACTTGGTCCTGCATAGTTCCAAGAATTAAATCCCTTCCATGAATCTCTAAAGATTTGAGAATTGGGCCCCTTCCTACCAGAAGACTGTTTGTGACTGCATCAGCAGGTGCCCTGAGGCAGCTCTGCAAACTGCTGCTGCTGAGCAGCAACAGAGAGCAGCCAGGAGCATCCTCACACGGTGCTGTCATGTGCTCTGCAGGCCACAGCTAAACCACCGTCATTACGGCAAATTCTTCAGATGTTTGTACAGGAGAGGGTGGGATTTGTGTCATTTATCTTTCAACATCTACAAAGTAGATGTCTGCAGTTGTGCTAATCGCTCTGGGTTCACTTTATAGTCAAGGAAGAGCAATAAGTGCTTTTAAGGTGCAATTTGCCTGGCCTATTACAGACATTTACTTTGGGATGACATGGATCACACCCAAGGTTCCTACATGTGCAGCCTGCCGAGGCTCTCACTGACTATACCCTCAGCCTGGGGTGACTGCCTTAAATGCACACTCTATTTCCAATACATGTTATATCCACATTTATGTCCCTGTGTTTAATTAGATGAGAAACTCCCACTGCCCGTTACAGACCCAGCTTTGAATACAGGTGATGTAGGCAGTTTCTGCAGAAGTAGAAACTCTGGAGCAAGCAGTGGATCATCCTCTTTCCATGAGGTAGAAGAAACATCGTTTTTCACAAAATGTACAAGGATCAGTTACAGCAGCCACATCTTCCTGTTCCCCATCTCTCTCCTTCTCCACAGAGTGGGAGTAGAAGGGGTCATAAGCATGAAAGTTTGGATGATCCTCTTTAGAAAAACACTTTATGTGCACACTTACATAGCCAAAGGAACAAGAAAACATAGAAATTTCCTCAGGAGGCCCAAATGCTGCCTAGAGAAAGTTTGCAATGAATTATTACTATTATTTTTAATTTAAACTGCACCATGAAGGTTCATTATTTTTAATATAGTGGTGTTAATAAAGTCATGAGAGTTTAAAGATATGAGTAGGGCAAGATATATATAGGAGGAAGAAATAGATTTTATTATCCTGATTGTATTGGGAAAGCAGACAAGCTTTAGGCATGAGGTCTTTAGGTAAACAGTAACAGGGAGACTCTGACCCCAAAAGTAAGTTAATGGATAGCATAAACTCCACAGGGATTGGAGACAGTACACATTTCTAGGAGATACTTGAATGGATATTTGTCATAGGAAGTTTTTAACAGGGACAAAAAATTGGTGTTGATTTGCTTTTTGGGTTTTAAAGCTGTGAGGTGAATTAAATTTCCTGAAAATATTTTACATTTTGAAAATGTTCCTGCCTGAACTGCAATGAAACCAGAAATTGTAATAAGTTTATGAGTCAATAAGGAATAAATGCAATATTTTATTTGAAACCTATGGCGTATTTCAGTGCTGTTTTTATTACTGATATTTTCCTACACATATATTAACGTTTAAAAATCAAGCCATTTTGAAGGCAAATGAAAAAATTATGTTAATTAATCATTAAAGGAAAACAAACAAAAAAAGAAAATCAGATTTCTTCTGAAAAAAATCAGTTTTAAGAATACCTTTTTTCAAGGAATGAAATAAAGCAACACATATTCAGCTCTCCTATCCACCTGGAGACCCAGCACACACACGTGTCACACACCCGACACTCATCTTTTTCTCCAATGATGGCCCTTGTTTATAATCAGCTCCCGGTTTTTAACTGCGGGACAGTCTCCCTCTCAGGGCTGCTACAGATCCCTCATCCTCTCCTGACTGTGTTGCCTTGCCGTGCTTTTTCCTGTGCAATTGTGCACTTCAGTTTCACCAGGTTTTTCATACTGCATGAGCTACTCCAAGGAACTGGGAAAGCTGAACCCTTCCCCCTCTGTTATTATGGATATCTGTTTTTCTAAAGCCTAGACATTTGTTGCACAAACTTAGCCCAGTGGCTGTAATTATTAGACCTTAGATATGTCAAAAGAATAAATAGTATTTTGTGTTAAGCTTGATAATAAACATGCCTCCGTTTGCACATATTGCTCATCACAACTGGTGATAAAGAAAGTAGCTGATCTTGACACCCCTTGAATCCTGCTGCTCTATCACAAGAAGACACTGAAGCATTGTGCATATATAAAAAGAAAATTAATTGCTAAGAGATTTTTTCAGTAAGTGTGGGCTTGATCCTGAATCCTGAATTCTTCACACCTTCCAAAAAAGTTTTCAAAAGATTTAAAAGAATTTCTGCAAGATGCATGATGTGCCTGACCTTTTCCCTGCCCCTTTTTCCTTTCCCTCACACAAATCATTTTGCTATGAGATTTTACATCTGCCAGAAGCAGCCACTGCTAAAACAGGAATATTCCTTGAGAGAGGAGATGCAGGGACCTTGCAGCCTCTCCTCACACTTCATCTCAGAGACACAGGCCATCAAGTTCTAGTCTCCCCTGAGCAGATGTGGTAAAAGCTGCCCAGTGGTGTTGCTGGGACAGGAGGCCAACCAACACCAGGACTTTTGGGGACTTTTCCATCAGTAAGAGAACTTAGGAAGAAAAAAATAGAATAATGAAAGTCACTTTTAGAGAGGTATAAAATTTCAGCTGCACTCTCTGCTGTAGTAATGTTATTAAGACAAGAGCAGGTATAGTTGAAAAAAATGATGCTGACAATCACAATAGTTATTTTTAGAATAATCTAAGAAGTCCTGAAAGAGATAAAATAAATACATCCAACATCCATAACAAAGAACAGTATTCAAACCACTCATAATCAAATACTGCCCGTCACACTCTCCTAGACCCTCTTTCCAGTTTGATATATATTTTCAGATGGATCTGAGAAAACTATGTTTTGAAGGATCTGATAAAAGGGAGACTGTTGTGCAACTTTGGCTGTTGATACAGTCATAAAATATATATTTATACACAGTTTTATATATACAAAGTGAACCTCACAGCCTACAGTATCTTACTGGAGCTCAGATGTAGTGCATGACACATTATGTTTGTGGAAATAGGATCTATAACCTAATGTATTCTTGCATCAAAGAATAATGTCTCATTAATAAATCATTACAGCCTGTCACATCTATGGTTTCACACCATAGTGTATAAAATTATGTATTTTGAGATATGGAAGAATGTTTCAACAAAAAAATAATCCTGTGCTAATGCATGTGCTGTCTTGGACGTGTTATTGCCTTACTACTGTTCATTGTAGACCAATCCATAATATCAGACAAAAGACAGCATTTCTGTTTTCAAAAAACTGGTGCAATTTGTGTGCAGCTTTTCTCTTTCAGTAATTAAGAAATCAAATAAGCCTGAGTGAAACTATTTAAGAGGTTCTAGATATAATTAGAACACCTCATTCTCTCATAACTAATTCCTAATTAAAGTAATTTGTCTTTTTGCCCTTCTTTTCAAGGGTGAAGAGCAAGTGGTGATGAATGCTCAAAATCAGGAAAAGTGAAAATTGCAGTGTGTTGATTTGCGGTGATTGAGAATGTTCCAGTTTTTAACAGCTACCTTCAAGTGAAATGGTAAATGAACCTCCAGCCTCTGTCTATGTTGCATATGTGCTATCTGGTGCTTGATAAAAGGTAGTCTTTGTCATATAAAATAGCCACCACCATCCAGAAAGTCTGAATGTATAAAAGCTGCCTTTTTTTTTTAAGAATAGCACATTTCAAGGAGGGAGGGGAAGAAGAAATAGAGGGTGCACAGGAGAGATAAAAAGTCTGAAATTTGTTCCATAGGGTGATAATTGTCCTTTTAAAATTTTATTTGCAGCTGTGCCCAGATGATGATGGATTTATCATATGAACCAGGGATTAGTAAATAATGTGTACCCTATAAAGAGCAAAACAAGTCCTTGCTCATCACTGCACTTAATTGCAGTGGTTATATCAAAGCCATATAAAATTTAATCATCAACCACAAGTAAGACTTTGCTTTACATGTGTGCTTGCTTCCCTGTTTTTCCACCTGTTTAAATGAAAGATTCTTGGAATATCACAATATGTAAATATTGTTTATGATGCAAAAATATGCTCTTTCATCTCCTTGCTGCTTTGATGTCGTGATATATAAAGCTTTTAGTGCCACCACCTACCTGACACACAAAGGTCTTATCTGATTCATAAACATGTGTGCCCAGTGCAAACAGGCTGTATCCAATAGAGGATTTTTCTTTTCCTTGTAATGTTTTTTCAAGAGGCAGAAAGAGAAAGAAAGTGTAAATGACAGAATCACTCAGGTGAAAAGAATATTTTAAGCATCAGGTAAAGATAAGCCTATTATGATAGAATAAAAAGATGTAGGTCAAGACTGATCCTAAGAGGTTAGTTATATATATAGGTATCTTGTAAAATGTGTTTCAAAAGCTTAAACTTTTTTTATAAGAGTTTTGATCCAAGTGGGAAATAAGCAGCAAGATCAGATGACCTCCTAAGAAATACAAATATCTCTAATTAGCAAGAGAAAAAAGAGAGAGAAATGCGGGAAGTAAGGTCAAAGCTGGAAACAGGACAGATAAAGCAAGGAAGGACATAAGGTGTAGCCAACTTTAAAATCTGCAGTACACTGTTAGCAATTTTAAAGGAAAGGGTACTTCTTGTTATATAGTATACTGCTTAATATGTGGTTTGTCCTATAAATAGCTATTTTTGTACCAATCCATCTCTAATAACACACTGGATTGGAGCCTCAGTCTGTCAGAGCTTGCATTCCATGGGAGTGCTGTCTCCAGATGAAAATGTAGCAGACATTTTGGGAGAGGGGTGTCTGCTGGCCAGCAAAGGTCCTCAGGGCTCTTTAGGGCAAACCCACTCTCCAGGTTCCCAGGGATCCAGAAGGATTTCCTTGCCTGGCGTGTGGAACAATCAGGACTCCTGGCTCTGCATAGCTCCAGCTGTCTGCACTCTCTGAGGGCAGAATTTGGCCTTTTAAGGTCAAATGAACTGCCACCACTGCAAGAACTTCAAGGTGTAATGTCGCTTCTTTATCTTTTTTTTTTTTCCCCTTCCTTCCTGTTTTTTTCTTTTTTTTTTTTTTTTTTTTTTTTTTTTTTTTTTTTTTTTTTTCTCCCTGAGTTTCCAAGAGCACCCTGGGAAATCCTTTCGTGCTCTTTATTTCCATCTAAGCCCTGGGTTGCTTTGAACAGCAGAGGTAATTGTACGGGTGAACTTCAGAGATTTGAAGGGATCAAACTTGAAAGCCTTTGACTGCAAGTGCAAGCTCCAACTGGAATCCTGTCAGGTGCTGCTAGACGGGACGTGGCGGGATGCTGCTGCTCCAGGAATCCCTGCAGCAGGGACAACCTCGATGTGCCTCTCCCCAGCACAGCCTCAGAGGGCAGCAAGAGCACAACAGCCTCAGAATGGCACTATAAACCTATAAACTGATGCATATGATTATGTGACTTGACTAAGGACATCTCTGTGAGTCTGCATTAGAGTATGAGGAAACCATCCCCCTAAGTTTCTTTTTCAGTACGCTCTGAAAGGCTTTCTCTGGGATCAGAGCAGAGCAGCCAAGGGGATTATGAGCTGCAGGTCCACATCTTTTTTGAGGAGTCTATGTTCCTTTGACTAGAAAATCATGGAGGATTCAATAAAAAAAGGTATCAAGAAGTATATTTAATAGAGGTCTACAGACAATTTCAGAAACCATTAGAATTTAAGTAGAATTTAAGAAAGTTGGTTGTTACAATGCACAAGTTTTGCAACAGGGTTATGCATTTTCAAATTTTGCATGACAGCCAAAACCCTCCAGATGTGTTAACTTCCTCTGCCAGGTTTCCTAGATCTTCTCTTCGAGCGCAGGTGAAGCTCCTTGTGTTCGAAGGCAGGGTTGGGTATGATCTGTTTCCATTTTCCACACCCTTCTCATGCCATATCTGACTGTCATCACTGCTGCAATCCAGGAATACAGGAAACACGAGGGAACATTGGGGCTGCTTGGATTTTTCAGATTTTGACTGTGTTTTTGCCACTTTGGTAAAGAAGCGGGAAATGACAGTAATGAGATAATTATTTTTTCCCACTGGATTTCAAACAACTGCAGCTCAAAAAGAAATGAAAATTGCATTTATTTTCTCTTCAATTAAAATATTTGCCTTGGCCAAGAAAACCTATCTCAGTAATCACATACTGTGTCAACAGCATCTGTCTTCTTGTGACAATAGGTATCACAGTGGATAGTCAAAGTTTATTTGAGATACCAAAAAGCCTGGTAAAAGTCTATTTTATTGTATTTTATTGCTTTATTCTACCACTAGGTTACTTGTTTACAGAATTATGTTTCGGTTCAGTATTATTGGTTAATGTTGCCTCTCTTCACACTGGAGGCTGTTTCAGCTTCTGAATTATGGTCTACTGGTGCCTGGTAACTTCTCTGCAGGGAACACAAACCCAGAGAGATGCTGGTGATCTTTCTTGGTCTGCATTTTTTTTCATCTTGACTGGTGCTAAGAAAATCTCTTCCCTGCTCGATTTGCTGAACCTCACTGTGCTTCCTGATGCTCCTGGTCCTTCAATTTATTCCTAGGAGGCAGAGGTTTAATGCAAACACCCCTAATTCAGACCAAATCCACATGAATTCTCCCACTTCCAGCCTTCTCATGGTGTGGATTGTGGATCATTCCGACCTGAGCATTTCCTGTGCCAGAAAAGGAAAGCTCTGCAGTCTCAGAAATTCTTTTCTAGCCAGGACACAATGACACCTATTCATACTACTCACTTCTCCATATATAATTACCCATATAATTATGGAATTAAGTCTTTTTGCAAAGCACATATTATTATTATTAGTGATAATTTGTACTACAGCAGTGCCTAGAGGAAGGGATGCCTTGCACGAGGTACATGAAAAGAACATATATGTCTGAAGCTCACTTTCACATTCAGCTACAATTTGGCTCAGCCAGACATGCAAAGACTAGGAGAGAGGAGCAGAAAGCACTAGTACAAGTATGAAGCCAGGCTTTGGAAAGATAAAGGAATTGCATAGGATCACAGAAGTTGATCTATAGAAGAACAGGAGCTGCACCTCCTGAACCTGTGATGAACCATTCACAGTACTCCCTGTCCTCCCCCACTGCCACTTGCTGTGTAAAATAACGCTCCATTCCTGACCAAACATACAGCACACTGACCCGTCATGTTGGGGGGAAACACTACCACACAGAAATGTTCAGACAGCTAAAGAACAGCAAAAAAAAAAAAAAAGCCTTCATGCCCTTTTATCCTGCCAAGGTTAAAACAGTAACTTCTTTTCTGCAGTTTTGCAATTCTAGCCACCTCAGCTAATGTCACTACTAATGTCAATGTACCAAGATGCCTCAGTGCCTGCTGCACAGCCAGGACTGGTATTGCAAGGGAATTAATGTGCCCCAGTCTCAAAGGGATCAGTGCTGTCAGGCACTTATGAAGGACAAGGAATAATTTGTACTTTGCATTTGAGCCTTTCCTTGGCTTGCAAAAGGCTGCCTAACTGGAATGAGATGCACACCATGAGCTCAACACTTCTTTCAAATTCCAAACATACTTCACTAACTCCACTTACTATGAAAATCATGATTTTTATCACTCAAGAGCACTAACAAATCAACAGAGAAGAATGTAAGAAAGTTCTGCTGAGATCTTGGCCTTGTTCATAGGAAGTTAAAATGAAACTATTCTGAGCAGAGATGCTTAGCAGTCCTTGTGTGCTTGTAAAGAAAATATGTTTTGTCATTTAGATCAAAAAACCAGTTCTGATTGATTTTTGAGACATAACACAAATCTCTGCCTTTGCACCCCATTGTTGTGACCATTGGGTGCTAACATTACAAGTGGAAAACAGCAGGAATTTTGCACTATTAAATCTATATCTTGACTGTCTCTAGTATATCCAACTGTAATAAAACACACTGATCTGCAGCTGGTGACTAAATTATGGTCACACAAACAACATGGGGAAGAAAATTGAAGCCTCATCCACAAGGTGCAAAGAAAGGACACCTGACCTGCAAACACAATGCTGAAATGATTACTTCATGATCTTCATCAAATTGCTTATTGTGGTGGCTGAGAGTGGCTCGATGCTTAACACCACACCAAACCTCAAGCAAGAAATGTACAATCCAGATCAGCTGCTTTCTGTGGCTATGGACCCATTTCCTTGTGAGTCAATAGAGAAAAGGAGTAAGGCTTTCATGCTGGGTGTACACAGATGATGATGTGAATATAGTTCTTACATCTTTGCTGATTTGAAGATGATGGGGTCACCAAAAACCCATTTATTTTTGTGTTAGATTAATGATCTGAGGTTGCCCTGCCATTGGATGGTTTGAGGACTCTCAGAGACATGAACCAACTCTTTTGAAAATTACAGTATTGTTTTTGTTGCTTACCTTACTGGGAGAGCAGTGGAAAATGCGTTTTCAGAAGACATACATGTACACTTAATTTCTGTTCTCATTTTTCAACACTGCAGACAAGTTTATGATAACTGTGTTTGGGCACCACTAGGGGAAGATCCTTGGTTGTTGCACTCAGCACAAGTGTCTGCTCAGTCCTGGTCAGTGCCAGTCCAGAGGAGTGTCTACTTTTGCACATATAGAATGCATAATTTTCAAGAGCGTCGTTTATTATGGCCTATAACTTCTAACCCTCTTTGTTGACTCTCTCTGCCCAAGAATGTCAGAGGAAAAATGGGTGTTAGTTTCACTGCTAGGGCAGTGTTGGCTCTTTGGAAAGTTTTGCTGTGTGAGATCACTTTGGTTCCCTTTAATGCTTCTTATTTGTTTTGTGAGGTATTTAGAAAGCCTTGGCAGGTAGGCTGCATATAAATAAAACATGGTCTTTTATAACTATTTGGAGTAGGAGCAATTAGTTGGTGACTGAGAATTCTTAGGGAATGAATTTATCTCTATGAAACTCTTCACTCATGTGTTACTGCATTTAACCTGCAACTCTCTGCCAGCTTTCTGGCACCGCAGGAGCTGCCCAGGGTGTGTTATCACAGTGATGATGGGGTCGTGCTGGATAATGCCTCAGGTGCACTTGCAGCTTGTGGCAGCCACTTTCCTGGAGCTGCAGTGCGCCGGTCAGAAACATGGCTTTTACCGAGATCAATAAATCATGTCAGCCTCCTAAATGCAGTTTTCAAGAGGGTGAAATCACAGTTTGTGTTCTGGATATTTATCTAGCTCTTCCTGATGCTTTCCCAAAGCCTTTCCTTGAAGGGGAATAGAAGGTGGCAAATTATTTTTTGCCATAATTAGAACTAATTTACTGCTAAAGGGGCTTTGCACTTGTGTCAGGTCTAATCTTGCACTACTCGGAATTAGTTAAACTGAGCCTGACCTCAGTGACATGAATATAAATTAGAGAAGGGATGCTGGTTCTGAGAGCTGGCTCTGACCTATGCCATGGGTGTGCTGCAGACTGGAAGGAGTTAAACCCAACTTGTCATGGCTGCAGCAGAGTGTGAGCTCTCAGCACCTTGGAGCATCCAGGCCCTGTGGCAGGCTGGTGATTTTCTATCCTGAAGCCTGGGTTAGACAAGCACAACCAAGTGGTGGAGGCAGGAAGAGGATGCTGACATCCAGGCTGTTCTCTTGGCCCCGTGTATGGACAAATGCCCTGGAGGGGATGAGGGCTCCTGAGTCCATTCCTAGAGCTGACAGTACCAATGCATCTTGACCAGCAGGATGGTCACCTCTTTGTGCCCCTCTGTGACTGAACAGCAGATGTGAGCTCTGAATGCTCCCTCTGTGATCTGCAGAGTGGCAGTGTGGCCTCTGCTGTCCCCCAGGCTGGCTGAAAGGTCTGAAGTTTGCGGAGAAACATGCTGCGTCAGGCACAACCAGGCTGGCCCCACATAAAGTCAATACTTGGATGAAAACAAACAAAATCTTAGAGTACGAGGCAGAGGCTAAAGAATGCCTTCACCTCTTTCCTTCAAGCAACTATTTTGTTAACTTGAAAGACTGCACGGGCGATCTTACTCCATTCTTTCTCTACAGGTCAAATACTTGTCATAGGAGACACCCTAGTTAATATTAAACTAAAAATTAATAGATTAGATAACTATTACATGCTTTTAGTGCCAATTAATTTAATACCTGGGTTTTTTTTTTTTAACAAGGTAGGCGAATATAGAAGCACGGTTTACTGTGCCTGTGTGAGCTCTCAGATAGGTCTTTTGTGATACAATTACCAGCAATTGATTGGGCTGACACATGTAATCCCCTCTGGATCGCCCAGCGATATGATGTCAGTAAGAAGTCCTTCAAACAGGGCTATTAAAAAGCACATTAAACAGGTCCTTATTGTAAGCTTTATGCTAGCTTATGCTAGAATAACAGCGATACGGTGGTATTTGTTTGAAAAAGAAAGGATTATATGGTCTTTGTAAAATGAGGAATTTAGTATTGGGGAGGGGCAGTGGGATGGTGATTTATTTTTTGTTTATGTTTCTCTGAATCCTTTGATATGCCAACTTCTATCACTAACCACCAGGCCACTTGCAATTTCTTGTATCAACGAAGATGAAATACATACTGCCTCAAATAATTTACGTCAAACATTGAAGGGCATAGATGGCAGTGCGTATTGTGAGATTGTAATGAGAATTGAATTGGGGTCTTCAGAAATCCATCAGTAAGTTATTGTTAAAGAGCAGTCATGAATCATTCTAGCCTTTAATTGTCATGTGGATGCACTTTGCTTTCAGCTAGTGCAGGAAACAAATCGTGAAAATAGAGTGATACCTCAGAAGAGGGGTTTCACCATGACACTTGGTACTTATAAATATTGCTCCAAGAATGCCATGTCCTCTCTTGGGTCAGATTCTGGTGTGGAATTGAAAGGGGTGCTTGAAAAACTTGAGCTTATATAAATATATAGATACATATATACACACCCACCCACCCACCCACCCAGATGTTACAAGTACAGGATAAGAGTCAGTAAGATTTGTGTTACTTACAAAAAAGGACACCAGAAGACTTTACAGCATGATTTAAGTGTCAGCTCTGAAATGAAATGAAGCATTCTGGAGATTTGTTTTTAATGCACCGACCTCCCCATCATTCCTCTTCATTCTGCTCTCTTTTATCTTACAGTGCCAAGGTAACCCTCTGAAATGGTCAAGCAATTTCTGTGTGTGTGTTACACAGACATGCTTTGTTAGCTTGTGCTGCTGCACACAGAGAGAAATTTCACTGTTAGCCTGTATCTAGTTGTAGAATATCTTCAGAAAATCAAAGCTACCAGCAAGATGATATAAATTATTTGCAGGGTCTGGTTTTCCTTCTGCTTTAATATCATGTAATCAAAGGACAGATTACTCAAAATTACTCATCCTGAGTGCTTCAGTGTAGTCATCACAGCACTGCTCTGTGACTACTTCACAATTTCTCATAATGCAAGAATTAGGGGAATGCAGTGAAACTGTGAAGAAGCAAGCTTAAGATACACAGATAGAAGGTTTTTTTTTAAGGAAGCATGATCAAATTTTGGTACACCTTGACAGTGGAAGCCAAAAGTATAAATTGTAAGGCAATTTAATACATTTGTGAAGAATAGTTGCTCTGGTGACTATTAAGCCATTTCAAGGAGCCCATAACTCAGAATGACTAGGAGGATGAATTATGCCAAGGAAGAACTCTGTATTTGATCTATCCATACAATATTTACCAGCTGACCACCATCAGAGACAGGATGCTGGGCTAGACTACTTTAATACTGTATGGTTATTCTTATGTCCCATGTGATACTCCAGAAAACTCGTAAAGATTTGTTATTATGAATAGTGAAGTGTGTCTTTCTACTACTAATAAATTAGTAGTGTGCTACTACTACTAATAAGAATACCATATCACCCTATAATGCTTAGTATGTTACATAACACTATGTTTTAAATGCTTTAGGTGCACTCTGTTCTTGTGCTCCTTTGCTCTGACTCACCAAAGTTCAGTCTCTTCCCTAAATCCAAAAATTGAAGCCCAAGAACATTGCACTGCTACTGCCTAAGATGCAACTGATTGAAAGCAGCAGCCACCTAAAATTCCACGCCTGGGAATATCAGAAGCACTCTGGAGTTAATAATGACACCCAGCAAGACACTTTATTTATACATGGTCCCAAGCCCACCCTCACAGCAAAGCTCACCTCTAGAAGCCATGCTCTGAACATGCCCACTTCATGGAGAGTCATGCAGGGCACACCCACCTAAAGGAAGGAGTAGCACTGACCTTCTTCTAAACCTTAGGGGCTCAGAGGCTCACTTAGAGCGCGAGAAAATACAAAGTGCAAATTGCACTTTTAAGGCATGAGTCCCTGCAGAGTTGTAAAGGTGATGAGTTGAAACAGGAAACAGAAATGGTGTTTGGGAGGAAACTCTGGGGGTCTCTCATCCAGCCTCCCGTGAGAAGTGGGACTGTTGCCAGCTGGGAATGAGTTCAGCCATGACTTTCAGAGAGTCTTAAAGCCGCCGAGGACAGAGTGTTCATAACCTCTCCAAGCACCTGTTCCTGTGCTGCACCTCCCTTCAAGTGCACTATTTCCATAATGTCTGACTTGAACATGCCAAGCTCCAGCCTGTGTCCATTGTTCCTTGTCATGTTGTCTAGCACCATTGAGAGGCGTTCGGCTCTGTCATTTTTGTAACTCCCTGTCAAGTAGATGTCAACTGCTATTACACTGCCCCTTATCCTCTTTGCCAGACTAAACAAACCCAACTCCTTTAGCCTCTCCCTCTGAGTCATGTTGTCTTGGCCCTTGACCATGTTGCCAGCCCTCTGCTTGGCTTTCTCCAGGTTTCCCACCTCTCCTGTAAGCTGTCCCTGTGCTCACGCTTCCACAGCAATGTACACAGGGTGCTGCCCAGGGCATGGCTGGGGAGTATTGTGTGCTTTTTGCACGGGTCTGTGCCATGTGAGAGCAACTCATGACTGTTAATTGAGAACCCTGTGTTTACCAGAGATTAAAAGACCAAAACTTAGAGCTTGGGAAAGCATCTGTCTAAATCCAAAAGGAAACTGCCCAGGATGCAATATTTAAGAGCGATGACACTGGTGATGATAAAGCTGACTTTTCCTGTCCTTGGTAAAATATGTTGCTGTGGCGCATAATGCTGAGGAGTCACCTTTGCTATCACAGGCTTTATGTTCATAATACTTTATGATTTTACTCTTTAAAACACTTACCTTTTGGCAGGGTACCTAAGCTACACAAGTAGCTGTTATTCCGAGACTTGACACATTTGCTGACTGAGCCAACAGTTGCACGACACTGATGAAGTACAAAAAGGCAAAATAAGCACCTGTGGACGCTGCTCTGTTTTGGTCTTGGCAAATCAATGCATCAGGATCCTCCACTGGCACTTGTAGGTGGTGTTACAAAGCTGTTCTCATGCCATTGTACGGAAACAGCTTGAGGAGATTTACTCACTGATGTGTTAGGGTTGTCTTTTGAAGATGTGCTATTTGTAGCAGAAACTGACGTGAGTTTTCTGTGATTAACAGTTCAGAGTAGGCACTCACTATCCTGTAGCTATTTGTAGTAACTGTAGCCTACAAAAAGCTACTCTGGGTCGTAGAATCATAGAATAGTGGAATTGTTTAGGATGGAAAAGTCGTCTAAGATCATTGAGTCCAGCCATTTACCCAGCACTGCCAACTCCACCTCTAAACCACGTCCCTAAGTGCCACATCTACACATCTTTTAAATATCTCCAGGGGTGGTGACTCCACCACTTCCCAGGACAGCTTGTTCCAATCCCTGACCACGCTTTCAGTGGAGAAATACTTCCTAATATCCAATCTAAACCTCCCCTGGTGCAACTTGAAGTCATTTCCTCTTGTCCTTATTACTTTGAAGAAGAAACCAATCCCCATCTCGCTACAGCCTCCTTCCAGGTGGTTGTAGAGAGTGATAAAGTCCCGCTCAAGCCTCCTCCAGGTTAAACACTCCCAGCTCCCTCAGCTGCTCCTCATATGACTTGTTGTATAACAATAAATACCTTCACCATTCTTATATCTGCTTCACAGGCATGATAACTTATTGTATCCTAATGTAATAAAGTCCTTGTTGAAGAAGAATTCCTGCTACATAAATAGTCTGAATGAAGTGGTGAAGATCTTCCTCATCCCTTTTACTATCCTGTGTGTTCCCAGCCTACCCAATTCTCTGTTGCAAAAGGTGTAGCTGACCTTTCTGGGAGCACAAGGGACACCTGTGTGCCCCTGCTGCCATAGTGGCCATGTCACCACAGTGTGTATCTGTAGCTAAAAGTAAGATTTTCAGGAGATCGAGATGATGGCTGAAATGCCCACTGATGGTTAGTCACCATCACTCTTCTTTCAAAGACCTGAGGGTCTGATAACAAAGGTGAGGAAGGAGCATCTTTTACAAATGGAAAGCCAGTTCTGTCATCAGTAGATCCCCAAACTTCAGCTGGCACAGACAGAAATAAAATTTTGTCCCTTGCCAAAGCCCCATGGCATTGAATGCTGATTTGTCCTGTGCTGCCTGTGTGTGATTCACATGGGAATTATTCATCTGCATCCCAGAGCAGGCAGAGGGCTGCAGGGAGGCACCGAGCTGCCTCACCTCCCACTGAAGCCCATGGAAGCTGGGGCTGAGTTCAGCTCCTCCTGGGCTCACAAAGGGGCAAAGCATCTCTCCTGTCAGCCCTGTGCACTGAGATAGACTGTGCAGGCCCACATGGAAGAAAGGGTGCTCCGGTGAGACAATTAATCTCCATGATTTAATACAGACTGGGGAAAACAACAACAAAAAAAGGAAAACGCTTAAACCAGAAAATCGGAAATTGCTTATAGACAGCACGGGAGCAATTCAAGTGCCAAAATACAAGCACAGAGCATCATTTTCAATGCCTGAGGCCACCTGAGACATCCACACAGGACTGGCAGATCTGACACGATCTATGAAAGACCTGCTCCCTTCTGGAGCAGCAGCTGGGGGCCAGATGTGACACCCTAAGGCATCAAAAATGGCACTAGACACATATGTTTAGGCAGCTGAATCCCACCCTGTGCTTTCAGACTTCTGATGAATAAACCTCTTTTTCATTGTCTCGGACTCAAATCCCAGGTTCTTGAGGTGCTTTCCCTAGGGCTCAGCAGTGTGTGGTAGAGGCAAATTTCATTGGTTTAACTTGGATAGAGTTGTTACAGCCCTTTGTTATGTATTTTTAAAATTGCTTTTAGGCTATAAAATCATGAAGTGGTTTCTGCTTTCATAGGCTCTGCGCATAATTCAGGTGAGACCAAAGGTTTTTCCTCACCACAAGATGTTGATGTGATTACTCCAAATCCCATCTCCTTTGAATACCTATTCTATCGCAGCTCCCCATTAGGGGCCTGTTGTCAAATAGCCAGATTTATCCTGAGTTATATTGGAGAAGATAACCCTGCTGCAGTTGTTTTCTCAGATAGTTAAACAGAAGCTTAGACCTTGTAGGAATATTCTGTTTTTAAGCTGAACTGCACAGATCTTAATATCCCTTTGCATTTTTCCAGGGTATTTGGTGAGGAAGAGATTTGGCAACTGCTTACATCATGTTGGGGGTAAAGAAGAGGAGGAACTGAACTACTTGTATGTGTCAGCCTGATGTGTGAGGGGGGAAACATTGCTCCTGTGAGCAATGTTCGGCTTATGTGGTAACTTTTTATGGAAATGTTTTAAAGAATCCACTAGACAAGGAAAGTTTTTCAGGAAAGGCATATTTTCACAGCATATCTCTGAATGTGGAGGTTCTGGCTGTCTTCCAATGCGATTGCACAGTGCTGACAGCTCCTGAAAATAATACAGGTTTTAGGGGTGAGACAGGGACTAAAATATTTATGTTTTTCCTAGGCTGGTACATTAACATATATGTAGACAGATAGAAAGTTATAGTATTAACGTTTTTTAACCCTCCTGGGACACTTTCTTTAATGATAACCGAAAGAAAATCTGAATGGGGATAACTTATAACATGGTGTTGGCTGTTATACGAGGCTTTGTCCTTGTCTCAGCATTTACAGGGAAGGTCAGGAAGATGACCTGGGACTGGAGAAACAAGAAGGGAACAGGGATGGGAGTAGAATTTGAGAAAAACTTCTAAAGTTCAAAGGACAGATCTTAGCTGCCTGCTTGTCACAGATGTGGAGATATGGCTACATTGGCAGTAGGCTGTGTTGCATTGCAGGAAAAGACTAATTAACAGTCATGAGTTTTGGAATCTAATTTTTAGTAAATGTGAACAACAGTCAGAGAGTATGAGAGACACAAAATATGTACGGTGCCCTCACTGTCCACTTTCCTCTGCACTGTATTTCTGATAAGCACAGTCTGAATGGGGTTAAATCTCAAGGCTGTTGCATGTGAAATCCCTGTTATAGCTGCTAATACCTGCTGCTGAGAGGCTTTAGAGAGAGCAGCAGACAACTGATAGTGAGCAAGCATTTAATAAGTTCTCAAAAGTATTTCCAAGAAGTTCTGGGTAAGTTTTGTGTTAACTTACTGAAGTTAAAATAATAGAAAGCAGTAACTGTATTGACACCCTTTCGAAATGATTTTATATTGCTATATTCTTCAGTATGTATTCCCACCTCAGTTGAGGTTGTTCCACATCTCACTAGCTTTCTCCAGAGCCTAAGGAAAACAAAATCTAGCTGCCTCCAAGCTTCTTCAAGGGAGTCACAGTTCAGGAGCCCTTGTATCCAGCTGCAGTTGCAGCTGCTGAACTCACAACTGATGACCGCCTTGGTTTTGAGTGAAACAGGGAATGAATTGAAATTTAACATGAAGCTGGCACTCAGACACAGCCCTCACATGTCCAACTGCTTTGCTACTCAGGCACTGAACTGAAGGACTGCTTCCAACTCCTATTTTTAACCATTTCTCTGAGTCCTTTGAGGGTTCATCTCTCAAGGCAGGCAATGTGTGGTTGCTTGTCCTCACTGAGCAGTATTGCAGAGAGAATTTCAGCACAAGTTCCCTTTGGACCAAACTCCTACCTCCTGGATCTGTAGGTCTAATGAAGACGAGCTGCAGTTTCATGACTGCTTTAAGTAAAACTCGGTGCAGGCAGCTGCTGAAAGCTGCAGTTTTGTCTTTTCCTTTCTCCAAATACGAATTCCTGCTGCTTTCTTTGTGCCCATACTCATGCAACCCCAATGAGGGTTGAAAATTGCCCTGCTTCCCAATCGATTTTAGGGAACTCACCCATCTCATCACTTGCATGAATGAATGATGGTCCTGGCTCTTTGGCAGCACTCAGCAGGAGGGAGATGGGAAGGAAGGAAGGAAGGAAGGAAGGAAGGAAGGAAGGAAGGAAGGAAGGAAGGAAGGACCATGACGCACTGATCCCGTGCACTTGCTGACCCTGTGTCTGGTACAGCACTGCCAACGTTTTGCACTCAAAATAGGGAGGGTGGAAATAATCAGGCCACTCAATTCTGTGGTGTGTTCAACCTCACATCTTCATTTTGTCCTTCCTGATGCCATTGCAGTCCCTGTTGGTGGCTACAGAACACAAGTGGTCTGGATGGAATCACCTGTTCAGTACTGGCATTGGAAACTGGAGGCTAAACTGAGAAAAGTTGCTGCTTACCCTCTAAGCCCTCACATTTACCCATTATCTGTCGTGCTATTTTGGGGTTGCTGGAAACCTGGGCTACCCCACAGAGCAACTATGATACTTTTACAGCTTCTCAATTACTGAAACTTTTCTTTTTATCAGACCTGTTAGTAGGCTGGAACTTCAGTGGTTTTAATTGCTTGACCTTTTGGCACGTTATCTGTAGATGTGATCTTTACAATCATACAGGAAGGCAATTTCAGCTCTACGAATATTCTGAATACTCTGCTTTATTCTCTCTTCATTAAGATTTGACATACTCCTGATTGATCCCCATATAACCAAAAGAATATGAAACTCATTATAACTGAAAAGTTTTAGGTGTGGGCTGCTGAAAAAGCTCCTTTTTTTGGTTGTTATTTCTTTAGTGATGCCTTGTGTACACTGCCTATCTAAGGGGATGTTCTGTCTGCAAACTGTCTTGTTAACAGCAGATCTATTAATAGCAGATCTAATAAGCAGAAAGAGGGCGGGTTCAGAGCACGTGCCACTTTGGGATCAGCCATTGAGCAGAGTGGTGCAAACTGGCTTTTCCTCCTAAGATGATGAGTGCCTTAACAGCAGCCAGGAGTGCCATTGTCACACCATCCATCAACTGCCTTCCGTCCCTCTTAGATGAACCCATGAATTAAGCAACTGTGGTTAAAAAGCAATAAAATTAAAAGTTGTAATGGGGAGACATTGACAAAAGGGTTACAATGAGCTGGCCATATATCTTTTAACTAGCTAAATATAACCATAGGTTTCCATAAGTTCAAAGAGTGGTGGCCTGGAGATGAATACAACTGTTCCAACTGAGTTCTGGGCTAGGAGCCAGAAGTTTGTTAAAACACCTTAGAACATGCTTATTCCCTCTTAGAACATTTTTTGGTACTCGCTCTATTAGTATGGATTTTATTTCCCCACCAAACGAGTTCTCTGCCTTTGAACCATAAACAATAATGGCACATCTGTCTCTAGGCTGCTGTACTTTGAAAACCAATGCTAAGGACACAGAGGGGTAGATTTTCAAAGCGTTGTGTGGGAGTTTGTACCAGGAGTCTAGCCAAATATTTTTCACTCATACTCATCCCTGAGCCTAACCTTTCCTCACTCATTAGAATGGATCTGTTTGCTCTGCCCACATGGGGACATTTCAGACAGCTTTTACCTCCAGGGACAGAGCTTCAGCTGGTCAGAAAAGCCTATAAATAGGGTTTTACTGATGACCTTTTAAATCTAGTGATGGATCTTCCCTCTGATCTTTTTTATTTTATATTTCTGGCTTTGTCTGTGTTTATATGTGATTCTCAGTTTCTGCTGAATTATTTACCATTAGGCCACGATGCAACCAAAAATCCCTGACAACAGTGAGACAGGTGGTGTGAAGTGATTGCTGCCTAAAAGTGATTGCATCTCAAAACTGCATTGATGCTCACCATGCCCACCTGTTTTCTGTGCTGGGGAGTTTGATGGCAGCCTCGTGGGAACCAGACAATTTTGTGCTGCTTTTATATGGCCACTCTGATAAAGCAGCATAAAAACAAGGAATTAAAAGGGCCTCCTTGCATCCTTCTTTGCCTATATAAACCAGCATTCCTCTGTCCTGGGTTCCTTCGAGGAAGTGATCTAAGGAGACCTAAGAGCAAGCATCTCTGAGGATGCTTCCCCACTGAGAAGGTAAAAGCATAACACTGCAAAAACATAATGAGCCATTACACAGGGACATGGGCAGCTTTCAGTTGTAAAAATTGGCCAAGATGCTGGAAATGGCTTTGTTTTTTAGGTTTTCTCTTTCCTTTTTATTAATTCTCTCTGCTAAGAGGAATGTATACTTTAATAGATTTTTGTCATATTCCAAGTGGCTTGGCTTACCATTCAGTAGAACATACTGATCTGTACTGCTCTCTACTTTGGAAGGACTTTACACTGTGGTGGAAATTTGCCCCTTTAAAGACAATCTCAGAGTGTTTCTTTGCAGATGCAGCACATGGATATTTGCTATATCACAACAAACCCCTTCTAGTTACTGTTCCAAGCCTTACTTGATTTTGATGCACTACTTGCCATGGGGGTGTTATCATTTTTCACAGTTGAGAATCTCCTTTGATGAAATCAGCTCAAAGTTCTATCTCTGGGTGGTTTCCCAGGAAAAACCTTTTGGCTACTAACAATCTTCCAGTTAGAAATATTTGCTGGTTGAATTCAATTAGTGTCCTTGGAAACTTCTTGTCTTTAAAGATACCATCATTCCAGGGTTTTCGCTTCTGGATCCCAGGCATCTTTCTGTGTTATCGAAGGTAGAGGCCAATAGAAACCACTTACTGAAATCCTGTTCCTTTTTCACAGAGGCACTGTGGTGTAAGGAAAGAAAAACTTGCAGATCAACAAGTCAGTCAGGGTGGAAATGATTGAATCCTTGAAAGATGTTTTCATGCCAAAGGAAAGCTCTGGATTTATAAACTGCATGGCACATCAGAGGTGTGACTTGGTAAAGCTGGATCATGCTTATGCAAACCTTCTACTGAGGAAACAAATGCTTTTGTGAATAGTGTTTGGCATGAATAAAAAAAAATCGGAATCCAAACACTTGCAAAGTTCACTCACAAGCTTCTAGTTCCTGGACAGGAAAGGATGTGATTGCTTTGATTGTTGCATACACTCACACAACCTGCACTCACCTCCTTGGGTTTAGAGAAACAACACCTCAACCCTGTCCCATTTCAATCTTTGTGCTGCATCCCTGTGTGCTCAGGGGTTTTCACATACGTGTCCCATATGTGTGGCAGATGACATAAGATGATTTAAGAATTGTTCCAGTCATTTAGTCTCAAACATTTCCAAATAGATCCTCTACTTTTTTTGAGTAATAGACACATCTATCATTAAAATGTAAGAATGGATAATGAACAGACCTTAAAATGCATGAAATTCTCCATTTTTTAATGAGAGAACTCATTATATCTCCCTGTTGTTAAATAAGTTCCATAACAATAATTTAATATTATTAAAGATGCTGCACCTCATTTCTTAAGAACTTGGGATATTAACCTAGGCAGGACATTAATGTAGTGGGGAAGGAAGGCATGTGAATCTTTTTTTAATTATTATTATTAGTTTCTTTCTTTGCTACTGGTTGTATCAGTGCCTTATCAGTTAAGTGCAGGAGCTTAACAATGGGTTCTCTCAGCAAAGCTCTCTCTTTTTGCTGGGTGAGGTTAAAGAACAAACACATTGTCGTGAGCTTTTAAAAGCTTGATTTCAATTACATGGTAGTAGGGCAAAGCTCTCAAACACACAAAACTTTGACTTTGTAAAGATTGTGACCTCGCAGGTACACGTGCTTTAAGGAGAAAAAATGTACTTGACATGTCCCACTGCTGTTTCCACGCACCAGAAGCTGTGTGTATCGGGAAGAGGGGAAGGCGGGAGGGAGGTGTTTGACGTAGGATGGAGGGAAATCGTTCCTCTGGGAAAGCAAAGTTCTCCTGTTTGACTAGAAAGAATTTAAAAGATAAATATATCCCTTATCATGGAGTGATAAACAACGAGGTCCAGGAAAGACTCTTTGAATAATTGAGTCTGATCTCCTGCATTTTGCAAGACTATTTGCCTTTGCATTCCTATTAACATCTTACAGGACTTTGTCTTTCCTCATGTTTGTTTGTGGCAGTGCCCACAATGTTACAGGCACTTTCTAGGCTTTCAGGAAGAGCTGGAGCTTTCAGCCTCTGGATGGACAGGCAGACAAACAGACAGAGGTCATGGCAGAGGAGCAACAAAAGGACTTTTCTGTGCAAACTGAGACCTGCTGTAGCTGGTATGGATTTCATAAAGGGGGTTCAAGGAGGTTGTTTTCCCTTATCCCACTTTGCCCTTCAATTGCCTGGAAGTGGTACCCATGCCTGCAACCACTCTGTCCCCAGTCAGGCTGAAACTGGCGAAAAAAAAAGGGCATAAAACTGAGCATGGGTGACTGCAAAATGTGCGTGCCTGCCCAACAGGTTTTCCACCTACAGGGGGATATTTTATAAGGTTATTTGGAGAGGTAAGATGTCCACAGAAAGCCAACAGTAGCTGGATTCCTACCCATCCTTTGAAAATCCACCCTGTATTTTAAAACACAGAAACTGATAAGGCCACACCAGTGACACTGCCCATGGCACCATCAGTGCTTAAAAAGAAAAAAACCCAAATACAAAGCAGTGCAAGGCATTAAAACAAACTGTTTTTTTCCACACTGAAATTCAGTTTTCCTTCTCAAGCCTTCTGTAGGACTTTGCCTCTAAGTGTGTTGAAGGGAAATTAAATAGCATTCCTAAACATAAAGCAAAATGCCTAATCCTCTGGCCTTTCATAGTTTACCCCGTTGTTCAATACATCAGCCACTCTGGAAGTTGTATCAGAGGCATAAATGCAGCCTACTCTGTTTTGGATGTAAAAGTGAAGTGAAAGATGCCCACAGAACTAAATCGAACTGCTTGAAAAAGTGTTTTAACTGCTAGGAAACACAACAAGGCTCAGATCAGCTGGAACGATACAGAAGCCCATAAAATATTCCCAGAAAATGGTGCAGGTTGATCCCTGATGGGTTTGCAGTTCTGATTTCGTATCCATGTGCTGGTGGTGCGAAGGTCAGACTCCCTCCCTGCTGTGCAGCCCTCTCTGGGGTGCCACGACAGCGCTTTAGTGGGCCGCTCAGCACCACATATTTTGTGGCGTCAGTGGATGCCTGCACCATGTTGGATGTCCCTTTCTATGTTTTTTTTCCTGCCTGTAGCAGCCCTGAGGTAACTTAGTGTGGTGCATGACAGGGGAGTGGAAAGAGTTAAAAATCATTCTCTTTTTAATGCTAGGTCCACTATTTGTGTGAGCAGGAGCTCTCTATCAGGGCTGGGCTTTGTAATGTATTCCATCTATTGATAAGGAGGCAAAATAACATTTCTAAATTGTTCAGGGTGTTTGCAGAATGCCAAGGCACTCCAGTGGCCTTCCATACAGAGCCCTGCTGATGATAAATCATAAGAGATATTCTAGAAGTGCCTATTTGCTTGTGGAAATATCTGAAATACTGGAAAGCTCGCAGATTTCCCAAGGTAGGTGAAGAGGCCATTCAGCAAATTTTCCCTCTACTTGAAATGCAGTTTTCAAATCATTTAAATCCTAAGTACCTAATGAAAATACACCGTAGTCCCCACGGCTTCCTGCAGCGATACGCTCCAGTCTCAGGCTCAGGCAGCCGAGCAAATAACCTCCATATATTATTTTGCACTCGGTGATTTCAGTCTGCAGCACATTCTGTTTGAACCATATGCCTATAAATGCCTTCAAAGGAGGGCAGGAGCCTGCCCAGTGAGGAATAAATGCAGGAACAGAACCTCCTGTGTAAATATTAGTGTTCAGCATCTAGTGTAGCCCCAGCGAATATGTTCCTAACACATGTACAATTCAAATGAAAAGGTTATGTGCAGTACATGGACGTGTACTGACATGGCCCATGTGTTTCATGTGGGAGCACATTCACTGTCCTAAAGTAAACGTTGTCATCAAAAAAACCACCTCATTTTCCTAATATTATTAATGCGAAGAACTGACAGAAAAAAAAATCAGATTTATCTGGAAAACGTAAAAAGTTTCACCTAATTCTTGTGGAGCTTATTCCAAAATGTTTTCCTAAGTTTCTATGCTAAGAGGCAGCTATGTCAATAAATTACTTAGAAGCATGAGCCTCGCTGCAAGAAGTCAACACTGTGGTTTGTATGTTCCTGTGCAAGAGAAAAGTGGAAATGTTGCAAAAGGTAACTGTAAGATAACCTATCAATAAAGAAAACCTTTCCTAAGTCACACTGCAGGCTTGCTTAAAGCCCTGACACTTAAAGTTTCTATCCCTTCCAAAATGCTTAAAGGGAAGTCTATCTTCCAGTGAAGTTAATAGCAAATTGGTCATTATTTCCAATAGTCCTAGAACGACATAATTACCCTTTCCTACCTTTTTCTTCATTACACTATAGCTGTGCTCAGTATTCAAATGCTGAGACATTTTAAATTGTATTTATTTATCTAACTGATTGTATTTAATGTATCACTGGCATAGCAGCCACCACTATGTGCAGCACTGGGATGCTGAATAAAAGGCAGCAGTGATCCTGTGAGACTGCAGCATGCTGTCTGTTTACATATGAAAGCAAGCTCAATATGCACTACATTGTGGCAGCCCCATGATGCCTCTCTTCGTCGCTTGTTAGTCCAAGAGCCTCCTTACTTTCGCAGAGCTACTCCTTATGCATATGCATAACTCCTCATAATAATGCCATAAGGCTGCTAATCTATTCTCCTTCAAACCCCTCCTCAAAACTCACTTTTTCTGTGGTGGCTGGAAAACATCTGACAATAGCCCAGCAGCTGGTGTGCTGCTACTTATTCTACTGAAGAAGATAAATACGCTGTTATCCCGACTGCTTTATTTCCCTCTTCGTTATATCCACCTGTTGTTTTCATCCCATGCTAAAATGGTGAGGTTTTTAGAGGAAAGACTGTTAGGATTTTTAATAAATACACACGTGTCACCTACCATGGCAGGGTTCTCAGAGTAGCGTCTCTCCTTACTACCACAATATGAATAATTACAGACATATTGTCTAAGCAATTTTATACTCTTTCACGAATAAGACATCCCTTATTCCTTCCAAATACGTTTGCAATACGTTTTCCTTCCTGCTATGTTTGCATCAGTATCTGCCCTGCCCATTGCAAAGCAGCCAAGAAGGAAGAAAATATCAGTCTTTGGAAGGAAAGCAGGATATTGTGTTTGTATATGGTGAGGTACAGCGACTATTGCTGTAAATTTGGGATCAATGGCACCTTTGCAATCCCTTCTTCCTTTCTTTTTCCTTGTGTCCAGCTTCCCTCCCTCCCTCTGCCCCCATCTCTCCAAGCAGTTCATCCCTGGTTGCAAGGCAGGAGCTGCAAGTGCCCTGCAAGGCAAAGCCTCTCCCTTCCCCAGCACTCGGATGAGTGGCACAGAAGCAGCTTCTCCAACACAAAGCCTGGTGTCTTTGCCAAAAGGCCCATGGCAAATTCAGTTTGAAGCAGCATCAAGGCACATGTTGTGTGCAATGTTTTATTCGTGTTTGGCACCTCGTGCCCTGGAGGAGACGTGGCTGGGTAGTCCCTCTGCTGCCAAGGTCCAACCTGCACGCAGACCTGATTCCTCTTCAAGTCTTGTCAACCCCCATCAGATAACAATTTATACCCTTCTGCAGAGCGGATATTTATTTTAGGGTTGTCACCATTTCAATGTCAACTTGTTTTTGAAACTTCTACGTCATGGTGTTATAATATTATATGAGGCTCTCAGCTCTCATTTGTTCACAAAAGCACTTTCTAGTCCAGCTCTTTGCAGAGGAGAGTTTGAAGCTTCCACTTCTGAGAGAAGACAGAAAATACAAGAAACAGCATGCTATTATTTTATTTGTTAAAACTGAGTTATCTTTGGCCTATTTCATATTTCCTATGACAGTCTAAATATACTCTTGTGCTTGAAAAGTCTAGAAGAGTGAAATATCATTTTTATTGTCTCATTTCTACAGTTTCCTTGTCAAATCTGAAATTTTCATTAGGCTACTAAAGCAAAATATATGGTATATATCTGGCACTTTTTGGGTGACAGCTGTTGTGGCAACTAGTGATAATTTAAGAACTTGGAAATAAGTTCATTTGCTGTCTAAAGCGGACAATTGTCTTGTAGAAATTTTTGTCAAAAGCTAACTATAAAATTTGTTTTAAAATTGAAGATGTGGGTGCTTTTGCATTTATCCAGTCTGGAATCTGAAATTGCACAGATCGTGTGACTTTTATGACTAGTCATAAAGGAACAAAACAACCCAACAAAACCATCCAAACAATCCAAGAATAAACGGATATTTTTTAATCTGAAGGATGTACAATCATGAGAAAACTGCAACTAGAGGCTGAAAACACTAACTGGATAACTTATAAATCACTTGATCATTGTAGGATGGCATCTATAAGATTGATGATACATTCACAATGTGTCCAAAGGGAAAAAGAAAATCTCACTTTTTGCAGTCTTTTAGGCTGTTCTTAAGTAATTGAGAAAGCCTTTGGAGTGCTCTGTTAAGATCTGCCACAACACACGCTGCAGTCAAAGTAGGTCCTTCCATTTAATCCAGAGGGCATAGGAGCAAGACTGTTGAGAAGCTCACTGAGACTTCAAAAACATTGACTTAACAAGGAAGATGGAGGCAAATTCAATGGATAGGACTTCCCAGACTAGCGATGTCCACTGGTGGTTCTGCATGTCAGGAGTGAAATGGGATCACCTTCTCTGGATGTCAGTTCAGTGGCTGATTTGCCAAGGTACGTGGTATCCCCTAGGGCCCTCAGCATCTTTCAGGTGGTTTTTGTTGGAGTCTGCAGCTCCTGTGGATGGCACTCAGAGTAGAAGTGAATCCTTCAGCTCAGCTGTATCTTCAAAGGCTTTCCCTGTGTGTTCCTTGTGGATGCCTGCCTCTGCATCCAGCCAAGACAGTCATGGGGGAAGAAACTGTGGATCAGTGCTTGGCAGTGCTGTCTGAATGGGCATTACCACTTTCTTTTCCCATTTTTAATTTTCCCAGTTTTCTCTACCTTAGCTTGCTTTCCACCATTCCTTAAATTCTTGTCTCTTTCCTGCCCCCATCCTACTGCTCCTCCTTCACTAGCCCTCTCCTCATTTTTGTTTTTGTATCCTCAAAATAAGACCGTCTCCCAACAGCAGTGGCTGTGGCATGACCTAAGGGAGCTCACTGAGGATTTTTTCCCCTTCCTACCCTTTCCTGTTGGTGGGAGGTGCTGCTCTGGATGTGCTTGGGTGAGAAAGCTGACCACTCACATTTCAGTAAATGGGAAGTGACTCAAAGTGACCTAGAGATGCTCTGTGCTTTCTTGGATAATTTGCGCTACACACATGCTTAATGGCCTGCAAAATAGGCAGAGTAACCGGAAGACTGAAGAGGGAGCTTGAGTGATTATTATGGAGTCACTGGAACCATTAAATTTGAATGCAATGTGTTAACAGCCTTACCAAAAGGAATTTGCGGTAGATTTGTAAGCCAGCAAGGAAGAGCAGGTATAAGGTTATATTCATGCATGCAAATAGTTCTCATTGCTCTCAGGGGTATTTATTTTGTACCAGTAGGCACCAAGACAACCATTACCATCGACCGGAAGCTCTGTGTAAGTACAGAGGCATGAAATAGTTGGTGATCAAGGTAAAAGAAAACAGCACTTACCAAAGCAGTAAAGACTACTACCCGTTGTGTGATAATGACCTCTGGGTTCTTGGAGCTTCACACAAAGTCAAAGAGGGAGTGACATTCTAGTGGAGCTCACAAGGTCCAGGCCAGCCAAGGGACAGAAGCCTATTGAGAGGTGAAGGTAGTAAAAAGCAATTTCTGTTGTGGCCAGTTCACTTCTTGGTGTGCGTAATGGGTCAGTAATGAATGGACGGCTATTTGGAGGTGTGTGCCTCTGTTGGGAGACTGTGCCATGCAAAGAGAATAATATGCTTTGCAAATGAGGTTGTGGAAGGCTTACCAAAATAGTATTGGCGTGGCTGTCATGTCAGGGCCAGGCCAAGTGGAGATTCAGAACTCTTAGCAGTAGTACTAACAATTACTACTTCTTGAAGGAGGAATGGGGGATGGTAAGACCTCTATATTTCAAAGAAATTGTGATACAATATCCTTTTTTTTTTTTTGCGTTTTGCCAGAATCACTACCAGGGCACCCAGTTCAAAAGAGTAGCTTGTGTGGGTTTAAATTATACGTGAGGCCATTTGCACGGCTATGCAGTGATATTAAGTAGCACAATGTCGTATTATATGCAAACGCTTGTGTCTTTAGAAATTCAAAGGAAAGTCTATGGATTAAAATCCAGCAAACCAAAAAGTTATTCAATTAATCAGCAGCACTTCTTCTAGAAAGCCCCAAAAAGCCCCATGCTGAAACTAGAGGCATGTAAAGCCTACCTTGTACTTAGATGCTGTTCAAATCATTTACCTTGTCTTTTTTTGAAAGAAAAGAGAGAAAAAAGCAAAGCAAAATAATCTTGTACCAGTAGGGAAAAAAAAAAAGCTTTCTGTCAGCTGTGGCACGTTTAAACACCCTAAATATTTCATCAGACACTGCACTTAGTTCAGTGTTTTAAATAAGATTTAATAAATAGCTGCATGTTCAGACTTGTACAGCCCTACTTTTGTCTGTAGTTGGCAATGTGCTGCTGTATGTGTTTGACTGCACAGTTAAGAATTTTAATTACTTACCTGTTCCATACAGACACTCATTCTCTTTTAACTGTTTATTAAAAAATTAAACCGAGCCATTGTGCAAGAAGTCTTCCACACACTGTACAGCTGCACTACTGTTCAGAGTGGGCCCCTATTTTCTGAATGTACCCCCACATTCCCCTTGTCTCCTACTCCCAATGTCCAGTCTCTGGAATTCCCACAGACCTGAGATGTTCATGTAACTGAGTAATTCCCTTTGAATGTCTTTGCTGTTAATTTTACGGAGTTGTCTGAGATTCTGCCATCCGCACGTGCAAATGGATGGCACAAGCAGTATCTGTCTTATTGTCAGGAAAACACAGCTGGAGCTGATGGTCTTCTGCCTGTTTTTATTTGTTTGTTTTGTTTCCAACTTCTAGACCCATTTGCTAAAATAAATATTGAGAATTTAACAAACTCATCAAAATTTGCGTTAAGAGCCAACAGTAAGTTGTGTTATCATCTTTTTCTGATGGGCTCCCTTAGCAATGACATCCAAAAAAAAACATGTCAGATTGAAAATATTCCTTCATTTTAAGTTGCTAGTTAGCAACTCACTGTGAATGAGTCACAGTGGGAGCTTCACACCTCAAGAAGTTCATTCTCTGCTATAGAAGCAGCCTGGCTTAAATTAGATACTTAATTTTTAGATACCTCAAATTACATGAGATGAGTGTAATTCTAAGTGTACATTGTCAAAGATGGCTGTGGACAGGTGCCAATTTTTATGTCTCCACTCCAAGCTGACCAGTATCGAAGCAGCTCTGCAATCTATGCCATATGGGACATGTTTGGAGTCAATATATTTTTCAATTTAGCCACAGAAGGGTGAAGCAAAGAGTAGGAATGTTTCTGACCTTTTTCATGAAGATGCTAATGTCAGACAGCCAGAAACTGTGGCTGTCCTAAAACAAGGGATGTTTGTAAACAGCTGTATGTAGATAAATATACAGATAGGCATTTGTTTTCCAAATTACATCCTATTTGTTGTTTCATAGTTCAGAACATGACCTGAATACAACAGTAGAGAAACAGCTTAAAGGTGATTGATTACATCATTTTGTTTCTAAAACTTGCGTGCAAATGAAGTAGATGTATGGATTTGAGCCAAAAAAATTACAGGTTATCTGTTAAATGTGTCTTTTGGTAGTAGTATACTTGCTGTTGGATTTCCAGGTACATCAAAAGCATGGGAGCTAGTCTGTAAGGGCTGAAGTCTGGCAGTTTAAGAAACACCTTGGTTTCTCTAACATCCTGACATGTTCATCTGTGGATGCTCTGCTGACATATCCTTTGGTCAGATGAGGTCAGTGGCCCAGACCTTGTACTGTTGTATAGCTGAGCATCTCTTCTGAGCTTGTTGCTCTTTGACTTGAGTGCCACAGCAGTGTTTTCACAACTTCAGGTCTGGTGGCTTTAGCTGGTAAGGCAGGGTGGGAGGCCTTGCCTTTCTTCTTTGTTATGGGAAGATGCGTTTTCACCTGGTAGATCTTGGAGCACGCAGCATCTGGTTCTGTACATGTGAGCAAGTGTGATGACAAGCACATTTGGGTCATGGTAGGTAGCTGAGGAGTGGTATCCAGGTGTAGAAAAGTTGTATGAGCTCCATCTCCTGCTCAGGCTCACAAACCATACTCAGTGCAGAGCTTTAGAGCTGGGATGTTGTGCAACCCGAAAGCAACCACTTTGCCAGTGCCACCTTGGGAGACTCCATCATTATGAGCAGCATGGGAATGTGCCTAGACGGTAACTCACAGAGTTAATGTGTGAGTGGATCCCACCCTGTCTGGATATTTCATTTTGGTTTGCAGATTTTGTTAAAGTACTGAATGCATTGTTTGCCATTAGCCAATTTTAAATGGATTTCAAATTGGTCTGGGGACGCTGCCCCCAGGATTAAATTTAGTGTGTCTGGAATTGCAGTCTACTTACATATGTGTTCATTAGAATGCTGCAGTCAACTGTCTATAAAATGTCACTATCCACATTTTTTTGGTGCTACAACCTTTGTCAGTTTTGGAGGGCAGTAGACCAGCAGAAGAACATCCTGTTTTGTTTTCAAAGGATTGCTTCTATTTCTTGTAATTTCCTACTGAAAATGAGAGGCTGCTTTGCTGAAAGGGAGAGTGGGAGGAAATGTCCTTATTTGCATCCTTTGTTGTTTCTTTCCTTTGAGTGTTTTCTCCTCCTTCCTCTTGCTTTTCTCACATTTACTGCCTACCTTTACACTTGTTCACTTGTCAGAGAAAGATGTTGGTATCCTGTTGGCCCATTAGCTATCTTTTTGCTTGATTTGCCAGACTACTTCAATATGCTTTAGCAGGCTAGAGAAAGACAGCCTTTTTTTTTTTTGATTTTTTAAAAAAGTGTTTTCATTATGTTTTTCATGCTGAAGCTTTTACAGCAGAAATACTGTTAGTAATTAAATTCATAAATAGCAAATGTTACCTTTGCTCCTAAACTCCAGGAAGCTGATGAACATTTCTGCTTTACTTTCTGCTCTATCTTCTTTTATTTATGGAAGAACAACAGAGGGAACAGGGAAAAATCCTTGGGGAGAAACAGGAAATCTCTTATTGATGATTTTTCTGGAGTGAGCATAGGCACTGGGAGCATCCTTGCCCCTTCCTTTGTCCTCCATCAATTTGAACACAGCAGATGGTCACATCAAGCCATGATGGAACAGCAGTATGAGGTGGTTTAAACTAAAAGTATCAGGAAAGCTATGAATTCATTTAGTTGGTGCCAAAGGTGGTCTGATAAAGACAAGCATTTATCATGAATTAGATGGAGAGAACAGATTATGGAAAGCAAGACAGAGCCTCAATTTTAATATTTTTTTCATGAGAACTGCGAGAGCCTGTCATCATTAAAAAAATCTATTTTCCCTAATTGGGCAAAAGACTTAAAACAAAAAAGAAAAGAAAAAGTATTTTTATGATACTTTTTTTAGCACCTCTTTGCAGTCTAAAGACAGCAAGTGAGCATTGCTCAGAAAAAACCCCAGACTTCAGTAGTGTTACTTTATCTGTCCGCAAGTTAGGTATCTGAGCTGGATTACTTAGCTGCCTCATTGGCTAAAGGGGAGGGACAGGTGACATTCACTTTCCGGATCCTTGGCCACTTCAAGTAAGGGATTAATTGCCTGTTGGGGATGTTTCCTTTTCCTTGGCTATAAAAGACGGCTAAAGAGTTGTTTTATACAATAACTTGCAGCCTTGAGGGAAATTTCTGTGGGTGGCCTTTGTCCACTTTATCTCCCAGCTCAGGTATTTGACACAAGAGATACACAGAACAATCCCCACCATGTGTCCAGACTACTAAATGTACTAAGTACATATGACATAAACTGCATGTTAGAGGGCTGTCTTATGTCCCTGTGACTTCATACCTGAAAGTTATTACTTAAAATATCTTTCCTTCCTTTGCTCACAGTTTTATTGATGTGACTGGAAACCATCGGCAACAAAAATTCAGGGAGCAAGTGTCAGAAAACTGAAAAAAAATGGGACATTTTTCCAGATATCCTTCATGAGAGCTTTGCTGTAGAAAACTCCTTTTGACAGTCTTTTTGAATAGTACTACCCAGAATGAAGTGACCACAGAATCATAGAATGGCTTGGGGTGGAAAGGACCTTAAAGATCATCTAGTTTCAACCCTCCTGCCCATGGCAGGAACAACTCCCACCTGATCAGGACCTGGGTCACAAAAATGGGAATATTATATGATACCACTACACTTTTTAAGTGATCCTTCAAAACTTTTTGTCTCTTTCACTTAATACTGCTCCTACAAATGCTTTGATAACTGAAAGTGCTATCTAAATGATAATTATTGTTCCCTGAACTAGGAAAGCAGACCTTGCTCAAACAGTCCATCAGGGAGGGTTTATTTTCCATGAATGTGCCTTATGATCCTGGACCACTCACAGCAGAAAAATGAAATCAGGTCTAAGTCCAATTCATTCTTGTCAATTTGTATTTTTTAGCTCTGTGAAGTAGCTGAAGGATAAATATCATAGCTGGGCCACCTGTCTTATGTGATCTATGCCTCTTCCTTCTCTAGTCAGGTTAAGTTAGAACTATACTGGCATGCAGTGAATTTTACTTTGATGTTTTATCTTGTGGTTTCCATAATTCCTTTGTTTTGCAGTGCATGTCAGTGCATGGCATTATACAATCTCCCAGCATGCAGCAAGCAGTGGTTTCAGGCAGTTGGATTCATAGGGTCTTCCATGGGCATGAGAATGGCTGTGGATACACCTCCTAAAGAGAATGTGTCCCATGAAAGGGTCTTCCTTCTCTGAGTTAACACTGCCCAATATAATCTCAGTGAATGTCTAACTCTTCAGTTATTTAAACCAGAACATGTTGCAAAATGAATAAGCAAAATGGCTTATTTAAAGATGTTAAAACACTCTGGTCTAACGTTCTTGTCAAATTCAACCCAACTTTACCACTGGTTGCAGATCTCTCTAAATTGTGTGGATGACCACGGCTGTATTAACCTTAAAACCACGTTCTCATTTATGTCCCCCTTCCCAATATCTTCCCCCAGAGAGGGACAGAGGTACCCCAGTCACCAGACCAGTTTGTAGCTCTCCAATCTGATATATGCAACTCAGCAGACTTTATCCCTAATCAGTATATTTCAGTGAAAATATTTTTCTGTGAGCTTTCCATCTTGTTGGTAGAAGGCAATTTCAGTAAAGCACTTGGCAATAGCTTTAGGGTGAACTTTCAAATAAAAATTGGTCTATCTCTTATGAATGAATATGTGATTTGAAATGCTGATGCCAGGTTTTATTTTCAACTTTAGTTGTTATACCATCTGCTTTAAGAGGCCTAGCATTGAGGTGTCAGAGATATTTCTTCACTTTGCTTTTCTCTTCCAGGACATTAAAGGGCACTTTCAAGTTAAACTCATCACGAGACTATGTGAAAATGAGAGTGTCTGATGTCTGTTGTAGATGAGTTGACCAAAGAGATTGTGAGGCTTCAAATTTATCTTGTTGTTCTGAAAGAGCAGAAGTCAGATCTGGCAATTAGAGTGAATTATGGTTCCGTTCCCAAACCGTCTTTTCACCAGATACACAAAACCCCACTATGTTTATGTTTGCCACTGCTGTTTGGTGGAGACGAATGTTTCTTTAGTCTTTGTTTGCTTATGGGAAGCTTAAGGCTTATGCAAAGATTGGCACCTAAGTATAAAATAGTTTTGTGCACAGCAATAGCTCAAGGTTTTGAAGAGAGGTCAGCTTTTAGGCTTTACTTTAATTGTTGCTCTTGTAATCCCAAGATGCTGAATGTTTTTTTTAATGCAGACATGGGCTGAGTAGACAAAACTTAAAAAACCCCCAGCTAAGCACGGTGCTAAGCTTCTGAATGTTTTTACAAGGCACCTGAGGGAATGTGGAGTTACAGTAGCTTTTAGCCACTTCATTTTGTGAAAATTTGGTATTGTAAAACCCTTCTAAATTTGGTATTGTAAAACCCTTCTCCTGCTATTGAGGCTGAGGAACTCATTGTTGGGAATTAGTGTGACAATGGAGCGGGGTTACTCTTGGGTTCCTAAAAAGCAGTATCTCTTCTAAGGGAAACTCACAGCAGAGTTCCTTGAACTCCAGAGAGGAATGCAGGTTTGAAATGTTGGCTCTGAAGGCAACAAAAACAATTAGATGAAAGTTCTAGTTAATGCTATATCTTAACTAATTGATTTCTTGTTTTCCAACCTGCCTTTCTTTCTGAAACAAATGCCAGAGATACAGACTCCTTCCTTCTCTTCTGTTGGATTAATGTTTGCGTTAGAAATATAGAACTTTGTTCTAAGCTGTACTGAAAATGTAACGTCATCCTTTAGAAGAAATACTGACAGAATCATAGCAATACATTCATTTAAATGCAACTGCCAATGTACAGTTGGCTTGTTAAAACGGGATCTTCAGTAGCCATCTCAACACCTACCTCCTCCCTCACTCTTTGGACCCAAATTGCCTCAGTAGTGGCTGAATTCAGCTGAAAACTGGTTACCAGGTTGCTTGCACTTTCCATTAACATCACTCAGTATTTTGTGGCAGATCTCAGCACACAGCATTCTGCACACTCCACTGCTCCATTACAGCAGTGAATCAAACCAATTTGTTTATTTATTTTCTAATAAATTTTACTCCTGGTTATAACATCACGTCTCTTCTGAAATTCTGGCCATCATTCTTGACTTGGGTTAGACTTTAACTGTTGTCATTTACTTGTTTATTTATTGCTTTCTGAAGAAAGCACAAATATCCACATTTTTAGCAGCAACCTAATGTATGAGGTCCTTATCTAGTGTTTGACTACAGGAGAGTCTCAGGAAAGCTGGACATTATATCTGTTGTTCATTTTCAAATCCTCTGCATTTTGGGAGTTAGAACGTGGTCTTGTCTGACTGAAGAGAATAAAAAACCTTCTCAGCTCACTGGTCTGAGGTTTGGGTTTGGTCCTGATCTCAGCTACGGAAATCAAGGATCAAATAGCTCAGGAGAAGGCCTCTGCCTTTATTCTCTGGCCAAGGCTGCTGTCAAGAGATGTAAGAATTAAACCGAGTTCCTTCTTCAAGGGAGACAGAAACTTCCGTCTGCAAATGAACCTTCAGACACTATGAGCTACAGGTTATTGTTGAGCCCCTAGGGTCTAACCCTGAACTGGCTGCACTATTTCTCTCTTTTATCTCCTGATATTTTATTCTGCTCATAAGGGTGAACTGTCTGAAGCAAGGCAATAATATGGGTTTGGAGGGGAATGGGATACAAGTGAATAAACCCACTGTACTATGCTATGAGCTGTGTGTGCCCTGAGTGGTCTTACAGGTGAGTTACTGGCAAAAATAATGCACTAAACATCAGGTTATTACCTCAAAATGGGGAAATAGGCAGCTGGATTTCCCTGAGTGTTTGGCTGTCTGATTTAGGCACTTACCAAGGGCTCAGCTTATAGAAAATAGGGCTCCTCCTGGACGCACACCCACAGCTTGGATCATCCAGTAGCCTTGTAACCTTTGAGGCTTTGTGCTCTTAAATCATCATATGACTTTTGGTACAACCCAGGCAGGTATTTTCATGCCTGTATTGTCTTGCTGCTTCCAGGAAATGAACACGTAGTTCGTGGCTATGGCACAGCCTCCAGGAACACTCCAAATGAATCCAAATATCTTTGCAAATGTACAGGTCCTCTGAAAATCTCACTACAACCTCAGGAACAGTCAGCATTTCAATCACATTTGCTATCCCACTATTCAAACTAGTAGAAAATTAAGAGATATGAACTTAGAGAAGGGTATCTAGATCAGGTTTATATTAGAAATTACATATCTGAGACTGCCTAGAAGTAGCTCATCAGAGGGTTATGAATAATGTATGACACTTTTTACTGCTGGAGAGCCAGTGATAGCTGAATTAATCTACTCATATTTCTATATATACATAAAAAGCCTTAGCTTCTTTTCAGCCTTTATTCTTGCTGTAGTGTAGCAGGTATTTGAGTAAAGTCAGTGATTTTTCTTCCTGTCTACTTTAGAAAACAATACTCGTAGGCTCTTTCTTTGACTCAAACACATTCATTCTTCCTAAAGCTTTTAAAAGAAGCAGAGCTTTCAAGATCAAAGATGTTAATACAACACCTGTACTAACACTATATTCAGTCATTATTGACCATTCTTTGTGATATTGTTTTATGCAGGTGCCTTTCCAGTGTGCTCTTTAGAATGTGAAGGAAAACAAAAAATAAGCATCTGTGTATCTTTTTATCGCACTTTAAAAAGCAGAGCTTTTTGACGAATGGTGGGGGGGGAGCACATAAATATAATCACTCCTCTGCTCCTTCTGATCCAGGGTTGTAGAGAATCTTCAGATGGTTGCTCACATGATCATGAAATCACTGTGTATTCTCTAGAATTCATGGATATGAGCCAGAAATGAATATTTACAGGTGGTGGCAAAGAGTGTCACTTGATAATCATTTTTTATTACTTCTTTTTAAAGAATGGAAATTGTCTTGCCGGGGAGCAGAAATAATTCCACATGTCTTAGATTACCTATCCATTTCAGCCTGGAGAATGTCTGGTGAGTACTCACAGGGAGAAAGTAAGGAATAACTTGTAGGCTTTAATTATTCTTAAAAAATACTTTGAAAACACTTAAAAGTATCATACCAGAAAATAGAAATGAGTTTTCCAGTGGTCAGAAAACAAACTAAAGAGAAAATGGAGAGGGATAACATACAGTAATTATTCCACACAGACAGAAATCAAACTATTGCTATTGGCAGCTATGTTACATTTAGAGACCTCTTGTCCTGCCATATTTCTGTTTTAACGCTTACAAGACATGAACTGGGCATATTTAAAGACTCAAAACCAGAAATAGGTACACACATTAAAAAATGTCTGTACTGAGGTAAAGGATAGCTGAACTTTATGACAATTATGTACTTTTTGGTCAAAACTTAAGGAATATTTTCTTGTGCAAATGTTCTATATTCATTTGTTCCTCAAAAATGAAATCTGTTTCCTTTAAGGACAAGATGTAAAGGGGGTTTTTTATGACTTTAATCTGAAGCAGTTGATTGTAGTGTAGTGTCTTTGAGTTTGACTGGTAAATCTCTGTTTTCTCCTTTAACAGTAATGTTAAAGAAAAGGGAGATAACAGAGTAATTCAGTCCCAGAATGAGAGCCCATATATTTGAGACCTGAATATTCATAACCACATAATTGAAAGCTTACAGACTGCAGACCAGTTAGAGAAAACACTGAGCAGAAACATTCATGATGCAGCTTCTTTCTTGCTGATAGGCTCGTGAACAGGTAATTCACAAACTGATATAAACAGAACATATTTTGGCTTTTGTAAAAGATGTTTATATTTTATTTTATTTTATTTTATTTTATTTTANGATATAAACAGAACATATTTTGGCTTTTGTAAAAGATGTTTATATTTTATTTTATTTTATTTTATTTTATTTTATTTTATTTTATTTTATTTTAACATTTTCTTCTGTCTGCTTGCAGTATGGCCCTGTGTGAAGCCGTGACATTTCATGGCAACTCTGTTTTAGCAGTACCTGAAGTCCCTAAGAAACCAGTGTAAGTGAAACCTGGTGTCCCTGAAATCAGTGATAACAGCTCTGGGGAACATAAGGAGATGGGAGTGGTGTTCCCACAGCATCAAACCTGGGGTTCTACTCCCAGCCCTGAGCACCTGAAGAGCTCAGGTATTAGAGATGCATTAATTCTTCCAAAAGAGGGCAGAAGCAGCATTTACAGAGTCTCCTTGACAAATCTGTTCCTTTCACCCAACTGCAGTCTTCTGTCTCCCAGTGTCTCAGAATACAAACCTCTGGCTCTGCAAAACAAACAGTAAGAACCAGCCAGGAATCCCCACAAACGCTGCAACACCTACAAAGCACTGTGGATTTTAGAACATATCAAAATCCCAAATGCTCTCTCCCTGACAGCAAACCCCAGTAGGGAAAGTACAGACTGCAAAATGTGTAGAATGACAAAGGTCATATTCAACCCCTAATATTCATAGGTTTTCATTATGTTTTCAGTTTGAAGGGTTTAAAAAGAGCTTAATAAGAAGTCTGAGGAAGTCTGTGAGCTTGTGTACAGTGCTTAGATAAAAGAAAGAGGAATAAAGCAGTGGTGGACAGAAAGGTATGATGTTGTGTACCCACATGTAACCGACGTAAAATTTTTGGACATTCCAGGCTCAAGATCAGACCCAATGTGTCACCTTGGCCCAAGGCAGTAAAATCATTAAATAGAAGGCTGAGAAGGACCACAAGAGGTAATTTAGCCCAGCTCCCTGCCCTAAGGCAGGATCACGTCTACCTGCGTCATTCCTGACAGATGTTTGTCCAACCTACTCTGAAAAACCTGCACATGGTCATGTCTGCCAGGTACCCAGGCAGACTTTCTTGCATATGCAGCAGTGCTTGGGTAGCCTGTCAAATCAACAAAGTCTCATTGAATTGACAGTTGAAGACAGTAACAGATAAAAAGAAAAAAAAAAGTATATGTCTTTACAAGAGAAATTTAGTTTGATTTTATTTTACTGTCTCACTGGGAAATATTTAATTCTAGTAATGTGGAGTCTTTTTAATGGGCCATTTAGGTAAAACATACATTGTGGGATCTTCAGGCCATCTAAACTGGGCTGTGGCAAGAAAATACAGACATCAGAGTACATGTATATGGAAGAATTTTGTAGGCAATAGTAAAAATTTTCAGCCCAATTTAGAAGACACTGCTGATATCTACATCCACATTTTTGGGACTGTCTTACTGCAGTTGAGTGACTTGGTTTGAAAGACAGGTGTCTTCTAAGGAAGGCAGGAAGCTCCTTTGGAATGGAAAATGCAACCCCCTTCCCGCTGAATTATTATAATTTTGAAATTAACGGGCTTTCAGGCAATTATATGAGAAATCGGAATAGCAGTTCTTTACTAGTATATATTACAAGGCAATAATACAGAAACACTGGCTTAACCTGCCAGAGGCAGGATACGATCTGACACCCTGTCGGGCAGGGTGGTGGCAGCAGAGTGATCAAGGGGTGGCTGCAGTCCTCTTGGGGTGATAGATGTGGTTCTGTTGAAGCCGTGATCCTGTAGAAGGGTCTGGTCTTCCTCTGAAGGTCCAGTGGTGGTTATGTAGCTCTTGTCCTCTGGGAATCCAGTAGGCAAAGGCTGCCTGTGGTGTTCCAAACCTCAGATTATATCCAGGTAGGAATGTTTGGTTCCTCCCCCTGGGCGGGGCATCTCACAATGGGATGATGTAATTCTGTGAGTCACACAGTGAGGCTGGATGGCCCACTAACAGAGATAGCCCCCGGAGGGAGTTATCAGGGATGTGCCATGGAAGAGATAAAGAACACTGCCCCACCTGGTTTCAACAGATGGTGGTAGAATACATACTTTTGTTTACATCTTACATTGTAACCTAAGACATTGAGATATTGAGAGAACAGCGCACCATGCATCACCAGAATACCTGTAACATAAACATAAACTTCCAAGACACAGATCAATATATCTTTTTGAAGTGTTTCACCCAAAATGTGTAAGAACAGTCAGCCTTGATGACTCTTCATCAAGAGTCATCAGACTCTTGATGGTGTTTTCTTTTTATTAAAAAAAAAAAGACATTTTCTCTCTTTTTAGATTTTGTGAGTGTGCCCTTCCAAAATGCCAGTTGCCCGCAGTAAGATTTTAATAAATGTGCTTCTGGATCACTTTCAGGACCCTGTTCTGAAATGAGAGAATAGCAGCTTATGCTGTCTCCCCATTCAGGAATTACCTGGTGTCTGAGAGTGGCTGTGAATTGGCAATGGGTGTCCATTTTCAACTGACAAATGAAAAAAATATTTACGGTCAGGTCTGGTTGTGTTGTTCCTTTGGTTTGGCAGCCCACTGTGGTTGTGAACCCTGCTCCAGAGCATGGCTCTTTGTGAAAGGGGTGGGAGAAGCAGAGTTTCTTCATGCATCCATGGAAAAAGTGAAAGGAGAGCTATGGCTTGTAATTACAAAGAAAGATGACAGGAAACAGAAAAGCACAGAAAACAGAAGAATGAGGAAAAAAAAAATGGAAGATGGAATTAGAGATATGAATCCCTAAAAAAACCTTCACTGTCCAGGCTCATGTTAAAATTGCATCCTATTAATATCTCCTGAACATTCAGGAAGTTACTCTTCTGGAAACAACCAGCTGCTATGTTTTGTTCTGAATTCCAAGCTTTTCATCCTATATCCCTGCATGGTTCCTACTGTATATTTAATCTTATATGTATATGTGACAGGTTTGAAAGAAAATAGGTCAACAGTACTTAGGATAAGTAATACTTTAATCAATTTTAACGTAACTTCTGATGGATAGTGACTGAGGATAACATACTGCCTTCACTAATTCCATTTAAAGTAGCAGGGACATAAAAAAATTATATTGTTTGAACTGCTTGGGGAACACAAATTATCTGTTTTATATTCCCATAGAAGCTATAATATTCAACAGGATACTGTGAAGGACATGCAATTATTTTAGTATCCACAATGAGTGTTATTGATATACAATGTACATGTAAATTCATCCTTCTTCAGTCATGTTTGGAGGGATCATTAATGTGTAATGGATATGACGACACAGTGGGCCTTAATGATAAGTTGTAACTGGACTTTTACTCATTTTATGCTTAATAGATTTTTACTTAAAAGAGATAGCCACTCATCTACAGCTTTCAAAAGGTGTTCATATGTGGTTGACAGCAAAGCATGTGAAATGCAGTTGTTGGAAACTCAATATTGAAAAATTTAAAATTAGCATCATTACACTTTTTGAAAATTAGAAAATGCACATTACTTTTTAATGCAGATCATCCCATGAAAGACACAAGCAGTAAAAATGACCTGGATTTTTTTGGCAGAAATATCAACATTCCCTATAAGAGTATTAGAACCTGTCTCTAGCACGTATCTCTCAGAGTAGCTCCACTGAGGTCACAGAACTATGTCATTTTATATAGCCTTGAATCATGGAATCATGGAATGGTTTGGGTTGGAAGGGACCTTAAAGATCACCTGCTTTCAATCCCTCTGCCATGGACAGGGATGCAACTCCCTAGGCCAGATTGCTCAGGGCCCCACCCAGCCTGCCCTTGAGCACTTCCAGGGATGGCGCATTCTCAACTTTTCTGGGTCACCTGTTGAAGGACTGACATGAAGGAAATGATGATTTGACTATATATTTGGTCTTAGGATCTTTCTTGGAAGAGTGAAACTCTAGTGGACAAAGCAAGTCTCATTTTCAAGATGGTAGAAGAATATGAATAGTACCAAGCAATCAACAGAAAATGGTGGATGGACATGCAGATGTTGGAAGAAAAGCACGAGTGCCGTTCTGGAAGTCCACAGAAGCAGAGGAAAATCAAGTTAGAGTACAGATGAATATTTAGCTCTCTGCATGGTGTAACATAATGCACGATCTTGTACTAAAGTAACAAAATCTTGTACTAAAGTAACATAATCTTGAAATATTTGGATGAATCTATAGTGGCTAACAAAATGTATGAGGTCCTACCTGTTGATCCAAAGGTCATGTACCAGCTAATTCTTAAAAGAAGTGATAAACAGGAAACCTGACACAAGCAGTGATCTCAAAATATAGTGGAGAAAAGACCTTTTGGAAAGGGAGTGATACAGAGGTGCTGTGAGATGTAGTGGGGGAAGGTCTTCTTTCCCTAACACTTTTCTTAAAATTCCTTCCAGCCATTACTCTCAGGGACTGGCTGCTTGAAGGGCTTTCCTTGTCCTCTTTTGGTGTCCTCTCAGAGGGATGCATGATTTGAGTGTCCCTCAGGCCACTCTGTCAGCAGCTCTAGCAGACAGCTGTTGGATTTTCCTTGTCTATTCCAGAAGCCACCCAAAGAGGTTCTGAATTGTCAATTCACTGTGGGATAGGAGGCAAAAAGAAGGCGAACTAGTACAGGCAACACAGGGCATGTAAACGCTTTCATAAAACTTACACCTTTATTTAATGGGTTCTTGAGTGAATTCTTTGATGTCATATCACCATAAAGCTGCCTGTCATCCATTTCAGTCAAGCTGGAGCAGACCTTCTTCCCTCTAGGCTCAGGACACCATAGGAAAGCAGCTAATCCCAGAGTTTCTATTGCATACCCCTCCTGAAGCAGCAGAGTCACTGGACTAAACGCAGGACCCAGAGGTGTAACAGGCATGTGATAAGCAGGGCATGGAGGAACAGGAGTTTGCAGATGGTGGCAAAGAGGTGGGACTCCAGTGGAAACTGCTCACTTTCTTTCATTTATTTCATTATAAACACAGATTTTGTCTAGATCAATCCTTCTGATTTGACAAACACTTTCCAAAATCATAGAAAGAGTCATTTTTTGCCCTGATGTTGTCAGCTCTCAACACTGCCCAAATCTGCACTGAAGGCAGAGGGGTGTGGGACAGGACTCTACACAGAGGCGCAACACTGGCGCAGCATTGCAGGCCCAGTCTGTCCCTGCACAAATCATTTAGGATAACAACTTCAGTGCCAAATCCTCTTGCAGCAACAAAAGAGGCTTTTGCCATTCATTCCCAGGCATAAGGAGGGGAGGAAAAGCAGCGTTTTCCCTCCATCACAGTCAGCCCCCCTAAGTAACTTCTGAAGGTTCAGGTAGCATAATGCTTTAAGAAGATCTTTTTAAAGAAATTGTGCTTTTTTAATGAAATAACCATTTTATTTGCAGGATGGAACTTCCGTGATATTTTGTCGTGATACTTTTCTCACTCTCTGTTCCAAATAAGATATGACACAGTGAGGCAATTAACTGCATGCAAATTTTAAAAACTCTTCACCCAGCTTTCTTTCAGCCCATTTTTTACAATATTTAGAAATGATATTTGTGTTCCCCCTTGTGCATAAGAATGATGTCTCACTTTTCGAATTAAAAGATGGAACTTTATGGGGCAGAGGTTGAATATAAATCATGATGTCTTAAAACAAGAGGGAAATATTATGTAGAGCTCACCTAATAGTTTAAAATTTTTGGTCAGTGTCTGTTTCACAGAGCTCTTTAAATACCCATAAATAGCAAAATTATGTGTACAAGTGCCCTACTGAAATTTCTGGCTTGTGTTCCTGTTAATAGATAGCTCTGCACAGCAACCTTCCAGAAGCAAGGTCTTTTTGCACTCGGCTATCTTTCACTGACTCAGTGCAATGGCTCATGTGCTTACAGTCACACAGGTGCTTAAGCACTTCACTTAATCAGTGCCTCAGGCAACGAGGATGAAGAGAAATCTACTGCCCCAGAGGGACCAGTCTGTTTTCTGTGACAAAGGCAGAAAATTTTACTTAGACTGAAGAGAAAAAAAAACAACCCCAACAACATAAATCCCGACATGCTGGAATCACTATAATCAGGGTGTCTTTGGAAACTTTCCCTCTTTGGCCTAGGAATGGCTATAAAAGGGTCATGGATGGATCTTTGACATGCTGGTGCTGGGAATGGACCACAGGAGATGTCCATCCAGGTGCAGCACATGCACAAGAGATCTCTGATGGGAATACAGCAGCCTCATGCAGTATCCAGGAGAATCTGTGTTTCCTGCTGTCCTTCCTTTGAGCTGGACTTTGAGATTTTAAACTGTTAATCAGTTTATAAAATGTGGAGCTCTTCATTTGACTTCTCACCCCTCATTTCCCTTTGTCAGGAGGGGACTGGCCTTTGACTTTACCTCTCTTTGAAGCTTCCTTGGAAGAGCATAAGTGGATATGGATGCATACCATCAATGGCTTATCTGAGGTGTGGTCCAGAGACAGCTCTAGGAAGAGTCTGTACACAGAGGGGTCCAAATGAGGTCCCTGCCCACCCAGCACTGATGCTTTCCTTCACAGCACCACCCATATCTTCTGTTCTAAGTGCTCCCAGGTACTAGAAAATTGCAGATTGTTTTCATCTGAAGCAGGATTTATCACGAAATTCAGCCAAACAGAACTTCACACATCACTAATTCCTTGTGTATTACTAGCCAGTGCAAGGCCATGTCAGGTGTTTTGTAACTAATCTGTACAACCATTTCATCACGTTTTCCATGTAAGGATAGTGATGAGTGTGCATGATGGTCTGGAAGAAATTGTAAAGCTCTGTGAAACATATAGGCATTACTGGTGCGCGGGTAAGATGTATGGACAGATAAAAGCTACTTTGTTATCAAGATGTCCCTTTTAAAATGTTTTTGCTAGATTTAGGCTAGCCCCATCTAGAAATCTGCTGTTAAAAATAACATTGCAAAAATTAATGAATGTTTGCAGTGTTGACTTGCAGTGACAACTCTCTTAGAGGTCAACTAATGTAGTCAAAAAGAAGGTGATGAATTAACCCATTTTAATGCAGTGGAGTTATCTCAAAGATAACTTGGACTCCATTGCCTTCTATCCATTTAACCCATCAGAATTTTCTTTCACTGTGAGAGAACCATGTCTCTACAGCAAGCATTTTTTAAAAATCAAATGAGGGAAAACTTTGGGATGCTGTTTATATACATAACTATTTCTTTAGAAATAGTTCTTCTTCTGAAATAACCTCATTCATAAACTATTCAAAGTAACAGTTGGAAATTTATGAATTTATGTTTTTGTATTTTACTAACTTATGAAATGAAGTTTTTTGGTGTAAATGATAGTTTTGGCACAGTGCAGTGATACCGTATGTGTCCCACCACCCATCACCCCATCCTCACCCCCATGCTGGTCTCCAGACTTTGAGGCTGTTTTAGTTTAAGGTAAGCTAAGAACCTTTTTCCATTGATCTTTTTATTCCACATCCACAAAAGAAATTGCTAAGACGTTGCTACTGATTTTTTCCCCCCAATATGTGGTCATTATAAGGAAAAAAGAAGCTCACACTTCTACCTTTTAATTGGGCATTTAGCAGGACAATGTTTGAAAGCAATTAATGGGAAAAACATTTTTGTCCTGTTTTATCAATTGGTCTCCAAGAAAAATGCTGTCCAAAGTAACTATTATGTGCAAGCCAGGAAACTGTTGTCCTTTTCAGTTTTTCCCATGTCACAATTTATTCATTTAATTCAGTTCCTCAAAACTACTGCAGTGCCAATTATCTCTCTCTGTGTAGAAAATGAGTTTGGCCTACTTCAGCTCCCTTCATTTTATGCCTGTTTTCGGCTATTCTTCAATGAGTGAGTAATGTGCGATGTGAAAAAAGGGAGGATCTTCAAAAATATGTGAAGTGTCTAGAGTGGCTTTTTGGTACCTGTGAAGAGGCCCCTTGAAGAAGCTTAAAGGACAATAGAATATTGCGGCTAGCAGTGGTTTATTTTGTCCACATGACTCATTTCACACGCACCCAGGCAACTGATGAATGGAGGATTAACACAAGTTTTCACCTTATTGAAATGAGTGATTCAAAGCAAACAAATAGGACTAACTAGTTTGGAATATGAAATTAAAGTTTCTCTGAGTCCTTTTGTTATGCATCACTTTCAAACTTAATTAGAAATATGATGGCTTTGGAATTACTTTTAACCAACTTTGTTAAATAACAGTAGTTTGATGTTTGTTATTGTCACACAGTCCACTTGTCTGAAATCTAAAGACTCCCAGGGACTGTTCAAACACGTTATCAAAAAGTTGTTTTAAAACAAAATGAAAAAATGCCACATATATACACATATATCCTCTCTTTTTGGCGGGCATGTCTATAGACACACAACAAAAGAGCATTAGATGCATTTTTTATTGTTAGTTGCGTTATATATACCTATAAATATTTATGGATGAGGAGGTAGCACTATAGAAAAAGTGCTTTAGATGCTATCTTCATGGTAACTTACACAACCCATTCAAGTCCTTCAGCTTTGTAATTACATTTGAACCAGGATGGGGTTACCCATGCACACTATTCAACCCTACATGACTTTATGTGGTTGCTAAGTTGCAACACCCTGCAATCATACAAGTCATAAGCTCCCACTTTACAACTTCCCCTTGAGGAAGGAAAATTTAGCAACTTTATGTGGCATAGTCAATGTCCAGGGCACACCTGTACTCTCAAACCAGAATGCCTCCCTTCCATTCCTTCTAAGGATGCAACACATTGATATTAACACCCTTTCTGTGGAGCAGGTAGGCAAACACACCTTGCTGGCTGTACAGTCAACGGGTCATGAGCTCTTTTCCCTCTTTTTTGGGATAACGCTCTCCAGTGCCTCTGTAATGTGGAAGTTCCCTGCAGCTGAGTTGGCTTCTGTGGAACAGCTCTGTTAAAAGCTGCACACAGTTACACAAAAGCTTCAGGATATGGTTGAATCACAAATTTTGTCATTATTCTCTAAGGTTATGAGCATGACACTCTCTAAGGAACTTCTGCAGAAGTGTACTGAATTAAATGCGAGAATTCTGGTTTAGTGAGTGGCAGTACAGGGGAAAAAAAGGGTTCAATGCACCATCAAACCTGTGTCTAATCCCTTTTGAAGATCTCTACAAGTGTAGGGGAGAGAGGGACCAGAGGTCTAATTTGTTTCTATTTCCCACACAGTCAGCAACACTACGGGATAGCTCTAGTGAGATCCATTTTTGTCATGGCATTGCTGTTCATGGCTGCAGAGGGATGGCAGGGATGTGATTCAGCATGGAGAGGTACTGTGATCATGGGGTGACCAAAATAAGCTGGGATATGGCATGACTTTTTAGCATTTCCACTGAGAATAGCAAACACTGGCCACATTCTGATTTGCATCCAAAGGTTTATTGCTGGTTTGTGAGAGGGGTTTTGGTTTGGGTTGGCATCAGCTCATTGCTCAACAAGACAGGAAGGAGCTTTGACAAATTCTGCTGCCAAAGTTTAATGAGTGTCCATTGAACATACTCAGTCTTTAATTTTTGCTTGTTCAGAGTCTTTTGCATTCATTGATTGGAACATTTTCACAAGTGTACAGGACTTTCCCATAAATCAGTCTTTTTTTTTGACAGTTTTAAAAGCCTCAATAGAGGCATGGAAATGTAAGATCTTCTCAGAAAAAATGTCTACAGATATTTTATTTTCAGAGGAAAGAAATAACTTACACGCTTTTCTTCTCTCAATCCAAAAAAGCAATGACAATTTTGTTGTTGCTGCTGTTAAGTCTGATTTCAGTCTGAGGCAGACTTTCGATGTGGAAAATCTTTTCACATCTCTCATTGTAGTGAGTGACTGAGTTAGGGTTCTGTACAGAAGCACGGAAAACTTTTAGCAAATATAATCAAAGTTTCCCAACAAGTAGAATTCTACATTTCTGGGCAATTTCAACACTTTCAGTTTTACTTTGGTTAAAAGATTTTAACATGTGTTTTTGTTGTGGGGCCCCATATACATATTTGAAATATTTAATGGAAAATAATTCTGTAAACTTGCTTCAGTTGGAAAAATGAAATTATTTTTGACCATGTTAAAGTGATTAGCACATTTAAAATCTGATAACGGTATACACATTGCACTGAAAAGTATTTCAATATAATGCCAAAGCAAGATAAGAATCAGAACAATTTTTCTCATCAAGACAGTCAAATTAGTCATTGTGAAACATTTCATTTTAAAATTATTGCCCAAACTATTTGTCTATCCCAGGAAAAACAGTTCCTTCAGAGAAAATTTTATATTTTGATGAGGGAAGATTTCATCTAATTCATAAATGGATGGTTGTAAATCCCTTTGAATCCATAATACACAGTGAATATTTTAGTCTTCCACAGAAATTTTTCCACAAGGGTGGATAGAGAAATTTCTGCTGCAGAGGATAAATGGAAGTGGAGCATTCAAATGGAAGTGAAGATAGAAATAATTGAAAACAGAGAAAGATGTTACACCACAGCCTATGCTGAAACCAAGATTGCTGTCTCAGTGTGAAGCAAACAACATTGTCAGGATTTGTTGGATGAATCCTAAACACGTCTGTGCTCTAACAGTGTCTCATCCAGTCAAGATTTTAATATGCGAAGTCAGTGGTTTCATTGGAACTGAATCAAATCAAATCTTGGACTGGAAAAGTTCTATGAAGCATTGGTCTTGCACTCTAGAATCAGGATGGATTTGATAAAGGCAACACTACCTGCAATAGGAAGAAATGCTGTTATAGTTCAACAGTAGAGATTTATTTTTGACATGACAAATACAAAGAAGGGTTCCCATATTCATTCTTGTTTGCTGGAGCTGTTCCACCTGAAGATGATCATCATGTGAATGCAGTGTGATAACTGCATCCCCACATCAGTGAAATCCATGTGTGAGAAGTGGCTAATGTAAGGTCTCTTGCATTTTAACACTGATAACAAATATTCCTACACTTCTCCCCACACATCATGGTAAATCTTTCTTTCATACCCATTCCATGCAATTCTGAAACCTAAGGATAACTTTTTTTCTGTCATTTTCCAGGGTGGAGGGCAGCTTTACTGTTACCTGACCAATGGGAAAGGTGATTTTTTTGAAACATGCAGAAATTTATCCCATCCCCAGAACCTCTGAGCTCCCTCCCCAGGTGGGACATCTTTGCTGAGGGCAGTTCCAGTGTGGGCAGCCCAGCTGCACACTGACAGGGCTCTGTCTCCAGGCACAGCCTTTAGACTCCAGGTTGAAACCATGTTTATGGGACAAGGCATAAATACTTCTTCAGACAAGCACAACTGATACTGGGTGATATTGTGCTTCTGTGTCTGACTAGGTGTGACACAGCTGTGTTTTGCAAGGGACTGAAAACACAAGAGCACGGCAGCTTTCAAACTTCATGAAATTATGACAGGAACTATGACCAGAGAGACTATCCTGTGTTTTTTCCAGAACTGCCATCGATGGGATTTCATATGGCTTTGGTCGGAGTCCATTTCACAAACCAGTGGTGTGGAGCTTCCAGCTTGTCTTCCTTCACTTTGCGGACTTGCTTTTCTTTCTGGTTTTTTTTTTTTTTTTCCTCTGTCCTTTTGTTTTTAATTTTTCAGCTTTCACAAGGAAAGAGCAAGTCTCATGGTCAGAGTGATGGTGTTACGTTTAAGGAGTGGCACTGCAAGAGAGAAACAGAAGAAAGTTCAGAAACACAATAAAATCAGTAGAACTGACAACCAAAATTGTAAGTGAACTTAAAAAAAATTGATTAACAATTCCCCTCTTACCAGCTCAAGGGTTTTATATTATTAATCCCAGCAACCAGAACAGGATGAGCTCTGCACTCTACTCATTAAAAAAAGTTTTCCCTCATTTGATTTTTAAAAAATGCTTGCTGTAAAGACATGGTTCTCTGACAATGAAAGAAAAGAGGAAAAGAGGATAAAAAAAAAAATGAAAAGGAAAAACTGTATTATTTTCCACTAAACACACTGATGTGTAAGTGTTGTTAGAAAACTCATCTTTATTAATTCCTCTCCCTTATTCCATTAACTCAAAAATCCCAGGGAAGTCACCACCCAATCACACTCATCCTCCTTTGAAACCTTGCCCAAATGCACACATCAAAACCACTGTCCAGTCCAAGGAGTCATGCCATGCCTGGTTTATTTTCTCCTGCCGTGCCACTGGATGCTGTACCAAGTCCTGCTGCCTGCCCAGAACTGCTGGAGATGCTGCTGCGGGCTGCGAACCGGCTGCTGTATTGCAGGCCAGGAATGACAGCTTACCAGGAGGGAGTTAACATGATTCCTCTCTCTGTAATTTGTAAAGTGCTTTGGGGTTCCGCTCAGTGCAGCCTGCTCTCTGAATGTGTTATTGCTACGTCTGAAAGGTTACACAGAGGAGCACTGCAGGGTCCCAGTGCTTCTGGTATTTCTGATGCTTTTCGGGAAAGGATGGCTGTGAATGCCTGGCTGTATCTCAGGACTGAAACTGGGGGGAAACAGGTCATTTGGCTGATGAGAGGGATGCCACGTGCCCCACTGGTGTGACGGTGGGGAAGGTTCACACAGGCTGTAGGGTTGCCTAAGAATAAAATAAGGACAGATTTGTTTTCATAAGGGAAGAAAGGAGATAGCTCTGGATTATTGAAGGCTGGAACCACGATTCACCCTAAATCTTCATGGATGCCATCTCTGGCTCTGCTGAGCAGCCCTGATTCCCAATCATCTCCCCCTGCTGAAGTCCCCACCCCTCCCCCCAGTCCAAATTGGGAATGGGCTGAGAATTTGTCTCGCTCCAGCCCTCACCAGGGCCACGAGTGTCAGCTGCTCTGTCTGATGACTGGCGCACTGATTATGCACCTATCCAGACACATGGAAACTCCACGGGGAAAAGCTCCCCAATACACACACATTTGTAATCTCTTGTGAATAGAGTCCTAAGTGCCCATTAACTATTGCTCAATTACACGGGAACTCTGCAGAAGTAAATATGGCATGCAGATGAATATCAATTAACGCCATTATGATCAGTGTGGTCGCGAGTCAGGAGGGAAATGTGCGTAATCTTGACAGAGTTATGAAGACACGCTTCATTTTGCTTGTGTGGATCGGAATAGTATGTTAAGCTAATAGAAGCTTTTGCGTTTGTAAAAATAGTTAAACAAGCCCAGAACAGTTTTGAATCATATCCGCCTCAGATTTCAGTAGTTAAAGTCAGCTTTGAAGACAGTTCTTAACAAACAGAGGGAAAAACCTCTATTGTTCAGCCTGTAATTTCTCAATTTCCCTTGCCTCCTTCAATTGCCCAGCATTCACACAGCCATATCCTACCTAGCACCCCACAGGTACAACCAAAAATCTGATACTTGCACCAAAAAAGGTTGATAGCTGTAAGACAAATGCAGAGCACTGGTAAACCATTTCAGCTGAAATGGGGGATCTTATCCTGAATCCTGCTATCCACCTCCTCTTGGACCAGGGGTAAATCCCAGGTTGATGCCAACACCTGTAAGGTAAGTGAAAGGTGTAAAAGAGCTGCACCACGTGATAATGAAGGCTTTATAAGGGACGTCTTTACTGTCATGGATTTTTGCCTGGGGAAGAGAAAGACAAGTGATATACAAGGTTACCAGGGGCAGGCTGATTTCAGAAGCACTTATGGGACTACCCCAACAGTTCTGGTCTCATTTCCACCCTGATGGGAAATTCTATGCAGTGGTACAAACTTTCCATGTAATTTTGTTCTGCTGAGCCAAGCTGTTCTAGCATCCTCTCCCAGGTGCTATTGAATTTTGGAAGCCAATTTTCTCATAGAGAACCACAAGGACTCCTCAAGCCAAAATGGCCCAAATGTGGTGTCCTGTGTGTTGTCTCTCATAGATGGTTGCCCAAGAAGCCTGAAAACAATTTTGGCAACACACAGGTGCTTATTGCTTGAAATGCATTCAGTCTGGCTTAAACAAACCTAAAATTTCCATCACTTTGAAATCAACCACATTGCCTCATGGGCTGAAGAGCCACATAGGCTGTATCCTTGGGGGTAAACTGAAGATGGGCAGTGACGGCCAGGTACTGACCATCCCCACTGCTGTTTGCTGTCCGGGCATGGCTGGGGATCAGGAGCCCTTGCTGGTGGCCCTGGAGGAGTTGCTGTGCGGATGAGAATCATCCTCCACTTTGCTTTATTTACTTGCCATAGCCTGTGTCTGTGCTCACACACTAGAGGAGCAGGGCAGGCATTCAAGCTCTTTCCTGCTGTGGTCCATGCTGTTTAATTACTAGCAACTGCCCCGGCACATTTTTGCCGCATGCCATCACAGTTTAACATGAAGCCCAGACACAATGCCAGCAACAGCACTGGCCAGGAACCATTGCCTGCAGGCAGGATGGAAAGAGAAGGATGTATCCATATGATTACAGGCCATGCCTTGCCACTTCCCATCATGCCAAAGAACAGGCCCTGGTCCATTTTCTGCATGAGGATAGATGTAGTCATAGAGACGGAAATGGTTGCACTACCTTTATTTCATGGCAATTCTCAAAACAGTCTAAATCTGTGGGATCAGGGTGATGTCTGACCACAGGATTCAGAAACCGGTTTCCAACAGTTTTAGAAAACAAACGGGGACAGTTCTGTGGGGCTTCTTTAGAATTATTACACTAGAAAAATACTTAAACCTTTTAATATAATTATTTTAATTTTTGTCTCGTTGAGGCAAGAGCTGGAAGATTTTAGAACTGTGGGTACATTTACAATATCTAATGCATATGGTTGTACCTACAGGGAAAAAGAAAGCTATATAGTTCAGCAAATACTGTCAAAAAAAGGAAACATGAGTAAGTAACTATTATGAAAGCTGAACAAATGTCAGCTGGCCAAAAGGATGAAAGTGTGGCTGTATGAGATAGAATACTGAAGAACAATGATTTCAGCCCGAACATCAGTCTGTGTTTGCAGAAATTAATTTTTGTGTAAAGTTTCTAGAGTGGGACTCATCCATCGATATTCGGTGTGAGGCGATGTGCGCTCTGTCCTTTGTTGGGGCTATGTGCCACAGACAGCAGAGTGTCAAGCACAAAGTCTTCAGAACAGAATTTTCAGAAAAAATGTTAACCAAAAACAGTACTCAGATTTCTTTGCTGGACTAGGGCCTCATTGTCTGAAAACCCAAATCTCTCAATAGCAACTTTTAACAAATTTTCTTGGTCCTGTTCTGTAAGTGCCCAGTGGAACTTCGGGGGTCTGTCACTAGTTGCCACCTCAGGCAGGGATGAACCTGAGATACTGAGAGCATCTTGTTAGTCAGTGCAGAGCCTTGGCTGTCACTGAATTTACCTGGCTTTGGGGATGAAACCATTCAAACCTTTACCCTCATTTACCTAATCAATAAAGCATTCAAAATGTCCCCCTTGCAGGAATGGGTTAAATTTAATTTGTTAATATTGGAAAGCACTCTGGAGATGAAAAGTGCTCTGCTATGTAAGTGCTGACCATTAGCCATTATTAGGTCCTCTCTTGTTTTTCATACATTAGCCCAACTAAAAGGCAACTCAAAAACTTTTTCATTATATTCAGGGCAATTTAAACCAGCAGATTTAAAATACATTTAACAAGTCAGATTGGTATATTTTTAATGGCCCATAGCCGGTTTGTGGCAAAAGGGGCAGAAAGTTAATTTCTGTCCCTGCTTCTTTAAATTAATAGGATGTAATTTGTAGTGAGGGACAAAGTTTCCTAAGGAAATCATTGTGTTGGCAAGGCCAGTTAAATAAAGCATCCCACAGGACTAGGTAATAAATAAAACCCCTGCCTTTAGAAGGCTTTGTCATTGTCTGGAAAGTGGAGAGAGAGAGACTAAAATAATTAAAGGTGCTTATTCTAGTGTAGTAGCTCAGTAAATGAAGTATGCTTGGATTTTCCCTTTGCAGGAGCTAAATCTGTGACCTTCTGTACCAGAGGAAAGAGTCCTTTGTGTTCTGAGCTCTAATAGCCTTACCATGGTTTCATTTCTACCAGGGTCCATGAAACACTTATATTTATTTTCATTATTTCAATTTCTTCTCTCACAATGAGGTGTTAGTTCAGACTTCAAGGAAAGTGTAGATCGCTTTTGTTTTTTTTTCCCTTGATGGGCTCTATGCCTCTATGTCTTTGGTTTATCTCCTGTGTTCCTGAATGTTTCTTTTACCTTGTGGAATACTGTTAGAAATCTCTGTACAAAAGCAAAAGCTGTGGTTGCTATAGCAATAACCAATCTGATGAAGCTGTGACCTAAATCATGACTGAGAAAAATAGTACCTTTTCTATATCACTGCAGTTATTGCTTCCTTGGATTATGCTACTGTTACGCAGGATTTATTTACTAAAGTGAACTCTTTGACTCCAGGATACAAGAAAAAGTAAAGTGATGTTTCTACCACTGTAGAGTTGGGCAGGGATATGAGCAACTTATGTCTGCTGAAATTTATGGGTGAAAAGGTGTTCTGCTCTTGGTAGCACACATGTTGCTAAACCTTCGTGCAGCACAATCTATTTCTTGAAAATCTAGGGAGCTTTGACGGCTGGAAGATACTTAACATAATGTGCAGCTCAGATTTATTGAGCATTGCAGAACCCAGAACTTGATCAGCTTCCTGAAGTCTTTGCTTCTGCCATGATGTGTAGTTACTGAGTAGGAAAGGAGGGAAATGTTCTCTTGAGCAGTTGCTTCCTTGCCCACTGAAAATTTGGTGAGGACATCCAAAGACCTTTACCTAAAATACAAAATTGTTCCCTCTTACTTGGCTGTGACCCTCAATGGCCCCTCACCAGTAGGAGCTACAGATGAGGTTGTTTCTGCATGTACTTTACTTTCACAAATGACAGGGGATTGTAACATGGAAACTAATATTATGAAAGATAGTATGCAGTGGGATTTATCCTACTGTGTTTCTGAAAATTAGGGTTTAAATCTATGCTTATCATCCAGGCTCCCCCTATAGTCAACGGAGGGCAGACACAAATTTTTTCCTCTCCTGAAACAGGCATATGGGATAGATTGGGCAAAAATTTAGAAGAGCTTTTTTGTCTTTCTGGGGACTACAGAGGGAGCATGGGCAGCTTGCTTAGAACAAACACCTGAATTTTAGATGGCTGTAGTTACATGAGCTGAACTCCATTAAGCAGCAAAATTAGGATGGATAACCTTTGCTGTTAAAACAAGGTGGTGGGAGTGAAGTGGTCAGATTTTCAGCTTTAACAGCAGTTTGTTGCCCTGAGGTCTATCAGAATTGAGAATAAGAAATGACTGAGCTGAAGGAAGGTGTGAGTAAAGGCAATATCGAAATTACTTGTATTGGAGAGGATGGGCAGTGGGAAGCTGGCACAGTTAACTAAATCATCTTCGCTGAAACAGCAGAAGCAGGTTGGCAATTGTGACTGCATTTGCCTGTCAAATAGCTAACAGATACTCATGCTATTATTACCCTCCCTGCCAGTGCCTCACCCAACCTTCTGCTATAAGCCCAAGTGGATAAACCCTGAGGATCAAGAGACAATCAAATGTGTTTGATGGTGCTCTTTGGGAAATCAAAGTTGCTGTCTTTGCTGTCAGAGATTTGGACTGGAGATGCACAAACAGTGAAGAAGCCTGGTTGCTGAACTATTTGGAGAGATCTAAAATTACCCATTTCTTATGGCCACCTGGTCTCTTCAACATCTGCTGCATACTTGGCTCAGAGTCTGCCTGCTCTCTGAAATCACACCACACATGACATAATGTGTCAGAAGTAGTGTGACACAGCAGTGACATTTAAAGGGACACAAACCAGGCCGTCAGCTCTTCTAAAATGCATGCTCTAGAGCTGTCACAGTTTCAGTTGGTTGCAAAATACAAATTAGACAATTTGTGACTATTTTCAATTGTCTTGTGGTAGATAACCATGGAAAAGCCTTTGTTTCATGAGTGGTCACATCAAAACAAGAGTTACTTGTAGTGCAAGGACTTAGAAACCCCTTTAATTTTGCAAGAGCTGTTTCACACCCTCAGCACTCATGTCTGATAGATGATGGTGCATTTATGAACTGGAAATTATGTGGCTATTGGCCAAAATGCAATATGATAAAATACTACAGTGCAGAGACTTAATATTTCACAGCTAAGGAAGCTGAGAACTGGCTCTTGATAGAAATAGCACCCATGTACAGCCCTGGCTGAGAATGATAATCCAAGCGACAAAATAAAAAAGTTGGGGGTGGAGCACCATTAGGTTGGACTGCAGGGCTGATAATAACCATATCCTGGGCTGCATCACAAGCAGTGTGGGCAGCAGGGTGAGGGAGGGGATTCTGTCCCTCTGCTCTGCTTTGGTGAGACCCCACCTGCAGTGCTGGGTGCAGCTCTGGGGTCCCCAACACAGGAATGACGTGGACCTGCTGGAGAGAATCCAAAGTATGGCCACCAAGATGATCAGAGGGATGGAGCACTTCTACAAGGAAAGGCTGAAAGAATTGGGATTGTTCAGCCTGGAAAAAAGGCTTTGGGGTAACCCAATTGTGGCCTTCCAGTGCCTGAAGGGAGCCTGCAAGAAAGATGGAGAGACACTCCTTACAAGGGCCTGGAGTGACAGAACGAGAGGGAATGGATTCAAACTGAAAGAGAGTGGAGTTATTTTAGATACTAGGAAGATAATCCTTACTGTGAGGGTGGTGAGGCACTGGAACAGGTTTCCCAGGGAAGTTGTGGATACCCCATGCCTGAATGTGTTCAAGGAGAGGTTGGATGGGGAACTGAGCAATCTGGGCCAGTGGGAGGTGTCCCTGCCCATGGCAAGGGCTTTGGAACTAGATTTAAGGTCCCTTCCAACACATTCTGTCATTCTATGATACTAATGCCAAAATATTCAGCTCCTCCTGTGGCTGGTGGTGGAACTGTTGTCTGCAGGTGCCTTTTGACTGCTTCTTCAAATTCTTTTAAAGCAGATGCTCCTCATAATATTTGCTTAGCTTTCACTGTTTTACTTCGTGTCCCCCCCCTCTTCCCTCTCCACCTTGCCTGCCTTCAACAACCTCCTGTTCAACCACAGCAAAGGACAAAAATTTTGCATATCTGTGCCAGAGGAAAAAGACTGGAGACATCAGGATCATCAGCAGTATTTTAGATCCCTGGAGAAACAGGGGCTTGTTAAGAGCATTGCCCATTTGATGCTTGGGAGTAGGTTTTTGTTATAGCTGGATCTGTTTGACAAAGATGTGTGTTCCTGAGGACACGCATCTTTTCTGGTTGTAAAACCTGCTCAATAACATTTTTATAAACAGCTTCAGTCTCCATCCGAGACCCCTGCTCAGTTAAATCAGCTAACGTGTAGCCATTCCAAACCACCAGCTGACCTTCCCTTTGCTTCCTTCTTGCATTGCTTCATTTCGCTCCCTTGTGAAGACACTCTTATAAAAGCATTTTGTAGTATTTTAAAGTATTAAATATTTGAAAAGTGTTTAAAAGTATTCCTACCCCAAAATCCACTTTGATGGCTTTTGGAGGGAGCCTGAGGTTACAAATCCTCACACATTTTCTAATCCACCTGCTTTGTTCTATTGCATTCATATTCTCCCTTCCTAGACCAGAGCAAAGAGGTGCAGAGATTCACCTGGTCTTGTGTTCACCATCCCCTTTGGGGATCCTTAACAGTCAAATGTTCACATGCATGCAGGTAGAGTCCCAGCTCTTTCTCCAAGAGCTGGGACTCTCCATTTTTATCCACTGTCTGTTACAAACTGAATTTCCTTCACTGCTCAACCTCTTTCTTTATATTGTGGCTGCAAGACGCCATTTCAGAAGTGTCATCACCTTTATCTTTTTACATTCTGATGTAGTCTGTAATCAACACTAGCTTCAGCGGCTCTCATTACTAGCTCTTGAAGTGATTCTTCAGACTCAGCAAGAACAACATCATCATCAGATTACAGCATCTGCTTCCTCCAATTTCAGCCCTGCCACCGTAGCCAACAAAAACGATGCACATTTGCATTTCAGTGCACAGACAGAGCTGATGCTGAGCCACCATGCAGTCCTGACGGACTTTCTTCCTGCCCATCAACTGCTGTGCAATGTCCTTTGTTGGATCTTTCTTTTCACTCGTGCCTGGTCACGTACAGCACAATAAATTATATAAATCTCTATAAAAGCCCCCACAGATAATGAGAGCTGCATGTAGCATTCAACCGCTTCTTTCTGTTCTACAGCACAGGTCTTTTTGCACCAGTTTTTCCCGTGATGTTTTTCCCCCAGCATTATTCTAAAAGCTGATTTAAATCATTTTCAGTAGCAAACTAGCCTGTGTTTTGCTCTTTCTGTGCTCAATTTTGCTTTCATATTTTTTCAGCCCCTTTCTCCAAACACTAAGCCCATTTTTTCTCCATGTGTTGAATAGCAAGTGGAATTATTTGGCAATGTGCACATCCTCTCAGACTCCCCTTCTCTGAGCACAAAATGAGTTTAGTGTCTCTCATTAAGTCCCTTAGCTGCTGCCCTGTTTTTTCACAGAAGTTTGCAGATCTTATGGGAAATCTTGGTACCAATCTAGCATTAGAGTGTTCTCTTCAGGTACACAAAGCAGGCAGGCATGAGAATATTTGAAGCATGTAATAATGGCTGTTTGAGTTAAGGACCTCTCTGTCTTCCTGAAAGAATAATTCAGATAAAAGATAAGAGGTTCTGATGCTGAAATCATATTCTTATACATGAGGAGACATAATCTGGCCTTTTTGTTTATTTGTTTGGTAGTAACATACGCACTGATTTAATTTCCTTTATCTCTTCAGTTCTAAACAGGAGAGAACCTTAATAAAACAGTGAAGAGGATTTACAAGCCTTGAATGCAGGGTCCAGCACAGAGCCTGAGAGTGTCCTGCTGCCACTCTCAGGGTGTGCATTCCAGCTTTGCTGTGTCTTGGAGGGGCAGCTGTTCCTCCTGCAGCTCACCTGAGATTCACAGGTGCTTATCCACATCCCTACTGTGTCACATTCTCTGGCAGAGGCTTGTGGATTTAATGCTGTTAGGCAGAAATGTTGCCTAGTCTTAAGCAAAAGAGCTGAAATTCCCTTCTGTATGCCTGTGGAGAGCCTAGGAAAAAAATGCCTGCACAGATACACTAAAACATTTAAAGGCCGAGTTTGAGAGCCTCAGTGCTCCTTCAAGAACAGGTACATCCTCTGTGTGACTTCTGTGAGGGAGATGAAGCACTTCAAAGCTCAGCAAGCTAAACCTCCAGGCAAAATGGAATATTGGTTCCTAATTTTGAGGTTCATAACCAAACAGGACAGAATTTTTATTTTTTTTAAACGGAGCTTTAAACTTGCTCCAAGGCTACCAGTCGAATCACTGCAAGCAGTTTTAGTTCTAGCTAATGTCATTGAAGGTCTTGTCTTGTAGATATCAAAGTATTAGAGCCTTTGACTTCTCAGGTGGGGAGCCCATTAGGAGCACCCAGTATCACTTCTCGTGCAATGCAGGTTCATGGCTTTTGACAGGGTCCATTTTCAATTTTCTTTTATTCTTTTCAAACCATTTCATTTTCTACTGAAACACTGAAAAAATTCAAACCTCACTGAATATTTCTATTAGTTTACCTGGAGTTTGACACTTTTGGTTTTTTCCCAGATTTTTCAACTTTGACAACTTCCATTATAGTGAAATTCTGAAATAGCAGTTGAGCTCTTGTGAAACCAGAATGCTAAAGTACAGTAAAATTTTTATGATTAGACAATGAATGTTGTTGCTTTTCATTTCTTCACATCCCCAGCCAAATTATGAGCAAAGTTAAGGCACACTGCGGCTTGACTCCCAGAAAAAAAAAGGGAAAAAATTCAGAATATAAGTAGTAAGCTCTAGCTTTTACCTTTTTTATCATGTTTGTATTAAAGACTGACAGTGCTTCCAAGTGCAGCCCCGGTTCATTCCCAGCAGTAAAGTATGCTAAAGGCATATTGGTACAAGTGTTAATAAAGTATTAATAAATCCTCACTACGTGGGAGTATTGCAGGGAAGGCATTGATGGAGAGTGTTAGGTCACTCACAAGGGCTGGCTGGGATCCATGTGCTCACCTATCATCTCTGTGTGACAGCTGAGAAATAGGTACCAAACTTTTACGTTTTTAGCATGCTTCTTAACGTGAGCATCAATTCTTCACACATTATTCCAAATATTCTTCACACTGAAACATCACTTTACTTTGCAATATTTGTAAGAAACTAATTTACCAATCAGGAAAACAGGTCTAAATAAATAAATAAATAAATAATAACCCCAAAACAAACAAACAAACAAAAAACCACAACAAAAAAGCCACATAAAAGCAGGAAGACAAAATAATACAGGCAGGTGAGTGAAGGAATAAATTGTCATATGCAGCAACATGTAGAAGAGACTTTGATTGCACGGTGAGGACACCTGAGGATTTTAGCCTTCACTCTCTTCTTCTGATATTCTGTTATTTTAAGACCCATGTGGTGGCCGGTGAATATACCTTTATGTTGGGGCGACCAGGGGGCATTTCCTTGGGTGCCTGGTTCTGCTAAGTTAACCTATCCCAGTTTGAATTCCCCGGTTGGCTGCTGGCCTTGGGTTCTCGTCGCTCCCCCGGGGCTCTCCCACTGGACCCTGTTCCCTGATCCCGCCTTTTCCCCGGCCCCGGGAAAAACCCTGAGCTAGCCATTGTTCTCCTATTTGCCCCTGTGAACCCCGACAGTGAAGATGCAATAAACTCTCCTGCTGGAATGCAGGCAAATGCCCTTCCTGACTCTTTTGTCACTGACTTAATACTGAACCTGCCCAGGCTTCTGTGGGGGCACGCGGGACCCCATGGAGCCAGGAAGGAACGGTATTAGACCCATGCCTGAATCCAAAAAGTATCAAAAACCCTCAAGCTTCCATTTGCTGTACTTGTCATCAAAACAAACATTAAAGAGTTTTTGCTGTGTTTCTGGCCTGATTCAGGTAGTTCATGGAGATTTGAGTGAGGTTTAGGTAAGAAACCTGAAAGAAAATATAACTATAAATATCTCTTGTTTACCCATCTAACATTAACATAACATTATCTGGTTTTTTAGAAAATGACCTTGGGGTTGCTGCAAAGCATTACTGTTTTCTCATCAGCTTTATGGGGTATGTCACCTTCCCAGGGCTAGAATCACTGTTGCTGGAGGCTAAATTCTTGAAAAGTACTGCAGCCGCACTGAGGACAGAAGAACATAATGTGAGCAAATTCAGGAAAAAACCAAACCCATCCACAATGGCACAAGGTGACAAAGAACGGTGGGTTCCTTGTGTTGAGCTGATAGCAGCAAATCTTTGGTGATCTCCTAAGGCTCAGGACCTTAGACTTTCTCTGAAATACACTGCCTCTGCTTTTCCAGGGTCTGCCTCTAGGCTCATCCCACTGCATTGAACTGGGTTATACTGGCACAGGACGAAAAGGATGAAAAAGAAAAACAACCAGCTTCTATACAGAGTTGCAAGAATGGGGTGTCATGAAAGAAAAGAACTTTCATGGTCTTAAAGCCAAATGTAAAGTGTAAATCTGATTAATTAAAAATTCCTCTGATTTAGAGCCCAACAAGAAATGTACAGCTGTGAAGTCTTTGTCAACTCATATCAGTATTTCGTTTTGCCAGCTGAGGATAATTTAATTTCTATCCATTGCCAAAATTAAATGCATTGACACAGAGTTGGGCAGAAAGTGTAAAAATTTAGATTTGTATATCACTATGCTCGACAGAGTTGCAGTTAAGGACAGGGCGCATAGGAGGGTATAAAAGCAATTAAACACCAGGTTGTCAGTAGGCAGAGACTTAGAGAATTCTTCACATGGCAGGGACAAGAAGACGAGGTCATTAAGGCATGCACTATTTATTTTAATATTATCCATGATCTGTATTGTACTAAAATTATAAATAGGCTAAGTGTGAGTGACCCAGAACAGTTTGGCTTCTGTCCTAGCTGGATTTAATCGCAGTTCGTGTTGTCCTCCTTCCTACTCATTTTCTGCCTTCAGCACAGCACTGCCAACATCTGAGATTTCTTTCTCTCCTGAGGCTTGCATCAAACCTTTTGCTTCAATATTTAGCATTATCTCTTGGAGTTGTGTGTTTCATGACACTAGAGGTTTCGGGGGGGGGTTTAAGTAGCACCTTGTTTTGCCAAAAGATCCTCCCAGCAGTATTTCATGCCAGTAGATATATACAGAAATGTAGTGGTACAACTGTCCTGGCACAGTGACTCCACTGCAAGGTGGTATTTGGGCTACTTTTTAGAGGTGAGTTAAATTATAACTTTGCCTAAGCTAGGTCCCAGTGTGAGTGACCAGCTGGAAGAATGAGTTATGCTGATCTAACAATATCTTTTTAAATTTACATGTTAGATTATGACAAAAAAAATAATCCCACATAGGCAAGACCTACATTTTCGTTCGTTAGGGCTGTGGAGAAAACATGACTCAAGTGAATTGCAAAGGCTTAGATACCAGCAGGCCAATAAAAATAAATTCAGTTATTATAATAAGTTTTTTCCAGTTTCATTATTTTTGTGCCAACCTCAAGGTTTTATGGGTCTGAACTCTGAAATCGTGAACCCTCAGGGACGGCAGAAATATTGACTATAATTAGATAGTATAATCTCTGGGACAGGGACTGCCTACTTATGTGTTCAGACAGAACTCAGCACCAGAGGCTGCTAACCAGAAACAGCTTTCTGGACCTAGCAGAGTGCAAACAAATAATTAATATTAATACAACACACCCATCCCTCTTCTAGGTGTACATCAGCTACATGCATATAATCCCTGCCCATATTCCCTATTCAGACAAAAGTACATCCTCCCACAGTTCAGTTCTATTTTGACAGAAGACTTTACCTTGGCTTTTTATGACTCTGTGTCACCCTGAACTCTTTGGGGCCACAGACTGTCTGTACCTTTCTCTGAGCCACGTATGGCTGTTTTAGCAGGTGTCTTTACACACAGCCTGCTGTGGGCTTACTTGGAAAACTACAAGAGAAAATTAATTTTCTTAACTCCTCTGCAAGAGAAAGGGCAAAAGCCCCAGATCTTGCTGCCTGCCTAAATATATCTTTTGCTATTTGCTATGGGATAAATGTTACCCTTGTGCAGATGGTTCACATAAACCCCTGCACATTCTGAAATCACAGTTATCCAATTAACATGTGGCTTTAGAGCTGTCTTCAAGGTCCCTTCTAACCCAAACCTTTCAATGATTCCATGATGTTGCAGCTCCATGTTTCTGTGGTAATGAATTATTACACTGATTCAATGTAAGGAGCTGGATCCTTTTTCCCAGGACTCTACAGAAACACTGGGAGATACAGGTCTAGAATTTGATGGGGCTGCTGTGATGTAGATCACTCTTTTATGACAGATCCTGTGGAGCAGTATTTCCCACTACAATTTCCAAACGTTAGATGCCCAATATCTCACCCTTCCTCCAAGAAATGCATATCAGCTTTCCTAGGAGCCATGTATTTTGTTTCAGGACCACTTATTTAGAGAACAAAATATACACAACCACCCTGATGACCCTGGAGCAGAACCTACCAAGTTGCTGAGCTGAGGTAACTTTCATTTAAGTGCTCTGCCTTTATACAGAAGAATGTCCTGGAATTAAGTACCAAAGCTGTATTCAAAAAATACTCCCTCTCTAAACAGAGATGTTTCACAGTGTTTTTCAAATGCAGAAATTAATATCAAGTTATTTCACCCTGTGTTCAGTAGACAAATTGACCAAAATTTTATCCTTTTTCATGAGTTAAAGACCCCAAAATTAAAGGTAAACCATTTATTGCAGTTCTCTATCACTGTATACTCAGGTTGTAATTTGATCTAATAACAATCTTCCAATCTTTTATTTTTATAGTATACTCTTCATAAACATTAAAAGGTGCAAAGCTATCAATTCAGGTGTTTTAGTATTACAATATTTTAGGACTGATTCCAGCAATCCAAGTGTGTTTAGGAAAATTTAAACCCATGTATATTGTGCCAGACTGAGTGGGCATAGTTAGTACAAAGAACATCATGAACTGAATTAAAGCTTTGATGAACTCAGCACCTTTATCTCTTCCTGAACTCCCTCGTTTTTCATCTATACTGGGAACCAGCATAGCAGTTCGTTTCAATGACCTCATTTTTAAAATAGCCCCTCAATAAAGTTTATGGAAAAGAGCAAAACACAGTCCATTAGAGATCGAATGCAGGCAAGGCCATATGTAGAAGTTTTTCACTTATACTTTCACAGAAGTTATCAGTAATAGTGCATTTTTTTGCCTAGCAGCATCTAAGAAAAATCTTACATGTTGCACTTTAGAATTACTGTCTTTTTACTTACTGGGGAGGCTGTTGGGTTTTGCTGTGAATGATTTCTTCTGCAGTAATAAAAGGTGGTATTAAAATGTCACTGCAGTCATTTCAATGGTTGTTTTCTAGTAAATGGATGATTTGTGGATTTTGCAGTCCTTAGCTGTTAATGATCACTTAGCTTGTTCTGTTGATGATAAGTTAAAATGGCATTTTGACAATAATTCTCCATTATCAACCAACATTTGCCTTCTGTTCACTTTGTGTAATTATCACAATCTCTCAGTCTAGTCTGAGGGCTCTGAAAAGATTACAGCAGAGGACCAAGCTCCTCAAAGACTAGGAAATACTGTTTCTTTTCCTCTTCTGGAGGAACAGCTCTCGCAGTTCAGCCACTCTGGCAATGCAATTTCCTTGGGAATGGTTTAACACCCACATCTCAGGCGCCTTATGCTCAGCACCAGGGGACACATCCTGTGCCAGCAGGTGCACAGGTCTGGCAATGGAAGAGGCTGCATGGACCTCAGTCTGAGCCTTGTGCAGGTCAGCCTGTGAGCCACCATGGTCCATGAGCCTGGGCATGCGCCTGCTATTTTGACAGGTGGAGAATGTGTGTGTACACGTGTGACACCAACTATATCACATTAATCACAGGTGTCTCACCCTAATTCCAGGAAAGTAGGATGTGCTCCCCTTCCTTGAGATGCCAACCAGCTCAAAGGAAGTGGAGCTGAATGAGAGAGTCTGGCCCACAAATCCGACACTTAGGAATACGCTCAAAGAATAATCAGAGAGGTGTGGAAAGACTGGAGAGACCAGAAAACCTGCTGGGCTGTGAGAAAAATCCTAACTCCTCATGGACACGTTTATGTGCCCAGAAGAAGCAGTGAGAAGCCCTTGCTGATGCTTATCCTGATCCACTGAAGACCTGAGGAGATCACTCTCCAACTGCTGCAAGGTGGCATGGCATGTCTGTCTGGGGAGCCTGGACTTTGGTGGCTACCAACACCTCCAAGAGTGTTCTGATAGCTCTGCTTATGACTAGATGATCATCGTCATGTTCTTAATGCCAGCACATGCCCTGAGGCAGCAGACCAAGTGCTGGGGTTTGTGTGCCAAAATGAGGAAAGTTAATTCAACACCCTTGATAACAACAATAGTACTTTGTGCTTTTGATCTTCAAAGCGCTTTACAAACATTAGCTAATTAATTAATCCTTACAATACTCCTCTGCTGTTATCCCTATTTAGCAGATGGGGAAATTGAGTCAGAGGAGTTAAATGACTTGCCCAGGGCTATGTAGGAGTTGGCATCCAGGCTGTGATGGGGAATTCCTGGCTCCTCCTTTCAGATCTCCAAAACAGCTGTGGCTGCTGTTACAGACCTGAGACTGGCTTAACTACAGAGGCTGGAGTGAGCAGCTTGGCAGGAGCACTGATTCTGAGGTGTCCACCAGACATGGACGGCTCCAAGTGACACCTTCAGACTTGCACTGTGGTGCCAATCTCGAAGAATGTTGGGATTTGGGAATAATTTATGGTGCTCCCCTGTCTACAGAGCTTCTGGAAAGGAGCTGACTCATGTCTGGCCAGCCTGGCCCTGAGCATGCATCTGTCTGTGCAAATACCCATGCTCACCCCTCACGTGGGGGGTGTCCCAAAGATACTGCCTCCATTAGGGATAGATAGGGAAATACTAAGCCTGCTTCACAGTCAGAAGACAGGGAGATGGAGACAGATGGAGACCCAAATATAAGACTTTAAATTTGTAAGACTTAAAAGTTTTATTTTACAAAGTCCCCATATAAGGAATGAACTGTGAGGTTCATGGATGTGGACAGTGTGCTGAGGAAATAATGAAAGCTCTTAATTTTTACTCACCCAGGTACTTCTGTGAGAGTATTCTGATAGAATACCAAGATAATAATTTCTTCTACTGCTTAAGGATAGGGTTGCTCAAGATCTATTACAAAATCAGGATAATTACTTAATATCAAAGGAGCCATCATCCTATTTTGGCTCCAGGTAATCTAGAAAACTAGTCAATACTCCTAGATAACAGTTATACATTAGTCAAATAAGCCTAGGAAAAGTAACTGTGGTTTAAAAATTATATTGTTTTTTGCAGGGCATATTTTGCAATGGATACAGCACTGGTTTTCATCACACAGTGGCACAAAAATACACTGTAAAATAAAATAAGGTGAAAAAATTAATAAGGAGAATCTTTCACTTCTACATGATCGTGAGAAATTTGGGAAATTGGGAAAGGACGACCTCCCCTGACAGGCTGGTAATGCTCTTCCTAGTGTAACCAAGAATGCTGTTGGTCTTTGCGACAAGAGCCCATTGCTGGCTCATCTTCAACTTGTTCACCAGAAATCTCAGGTCCTTTTCTGCAATGCTGCTTTTAAGCTGATCACCCCCAGCCTGTGTGCTGGGCCATGGGGCTGTGCCTCCCCAGGGGCTGCACTTGGCATTCACCGCTGCTGATCTTCATGAGACTTCTGTTGGTCCATTTCTCCAGCCCACCCAGGTCCCTCTGAATGGCGGCACAACCGTCCGGTGCATCGGCCACTGCTCCCTGTTTGGTACCATCTGCAAACTTGCTGAGTGTGTACTCTGGCCATTTGTCCAGGTCATTAATGGGGATGGGAAACCCTACTGGCCCCAAAACCAGTTCCTGGGGTGCATAATCAGCAGCTGGTTTCCAGATGAACTTCATACCAGAGATGTACCCCTTTGAGTCCAGCAGGTCAGTCAGTCTGTTTTCAATCCACTGCATGAATCTTTTCAGCATGAAGGGATATCAGGTTGTTTCAGTGAGTTTTCCCCTTTACACATTCCTGCTCACTACTCCCCACTTTATGGTTTCCAGAATTAGGGTTTCCAGAATTAGTTCTTTTATTGAGTTGGATGTTCTGTTGCCTGCCAGCCATGAGTTTAAAATGTGCCACCTGTGGAAAAAGAGAGGGCAAGTGTGTTGCTTAAATGAAAGTAATTGCATATATTTCATAGGACCAAACTCTTTGCTGCCATATTTAAACTGTATAGTCTGCACAACCCTTGATCTATACCTTGAGCTGACCTCTGAGACTGTCTCCCATGGACAGGGGGGAGATTTCCCAAAACATGCGGAGTCAGTGTCCCAAGCACCTGTGCTTGCACAGCATACAGGAAGATTTGAGCAGGCTGTATATGAACTGGGCTCTTTGCTTCCTCATGGGAGCCATCATCACTTGGCACAGGATGGAAATGCCTGCAGGCTAACATCACTTTTGTGAAAGACACTGCAAAACCAGAGCAGAGCCAAGGTGACACAACCACCTCCTCACTTGTAGGGTTGATCAGTGATTATCAGCCACGCATGAGAGCATCCAGAGATGTGAATAATTCCAGACATTTCCATGTGGCCAGAAGGACATATTTCCCAGAATCCAAAAAAGGATAGAGTGAGATTCCTCTTGGGGGTGCACAGCAAGGAAGCAGAAGGCAATGAACACAGATTGCAATAGGGGAAATTCTGACTAGATAGTAGGTAAAAAATACCCAGAGTAAAGGCAGTGAGTGTGCAATTCAAACTCTAATAAGGGATTCAGGGGAGTTGTGGGATCTGCACCTTTGGATGTATTCACGGTTTGACTGGACATGGCCCTGAGCAACCTGATCTAACTGAACTTGAAGGAGGAGGTTGGATTAGATAACTGATACAGATCCCTTCAAACCTCAACAGTTCTGTGGGTCTGTGAAACCTAAGTTTGCATTAAAACTCCACCTGGCACTGGGGTAGGAATGTAGCACAAACAGGAATGTAGGACACAGTGCTCATCTGTTAATATTTCTCAGCCCAAAGGGAAGGGGAAATACCCTATCATTACATAAAAGATGGAGAAGCCAAACCAGATCCAAACAAATGCATCAAAGTTGGGGCTAATCCTCATATTACCAGTTCATCTAGTTCAGTAATAAAACTACTTACAGCAAACAGTCACTTCTGGCATCACAGAAATGGAAGACTTGATAATAAATAATTACAACAAATCTGAATATAGTGGGAGGCAAATAAAGTAGAAGAGAAGTTAAGAGCTCTGCAAGAGATATGAAGTGTGTCCATTATGAAGAGCTTTCTGAATTGAATTTGTAATGGTACATTCATGTTAAAAGGAGTTCAGTATGTTTTTAGTGGGAAAAAATAGCTCTTGGTACAGATAAAAATAGATTGTCCTGGGATTTTCCTTTGTTAGAAATTAAAGTATCTCACAAAATTATTAATAGCTGTGTGTCTTTGTGATGCTAGTGAATTTTTCTGTGGAGAGCTAATGTGGTAGAAGGTTCTGATATTTCTTCTTGAGCATTCTGATAAGAAAACAATGCCTTCTTCACTATTTATTGTTTTAGAAAGGACGACTAATGCTCAGCTGCTTCACCTCAGAGATGTCTGATGGCACTTTCCACAATCAGCACTGACAGTTCAAGGATGAAAGGTATGGTGTACATTCTAGTTACTCAAGGGTTAAAGAAGGTCCCATAAATAAATTATGGATGCATTTTTAGAGCACTTTGCTAAGAACAAGAATGGCAGAAAATATCACAAGGCTGTCAAATCAGATTAAAGCCCATGTGCTCTGAGTAATCTGTGGGGAAAACTAACAAACTGTATGTTTGTAATGTATTAAAGATATTTTCTTAAAAAGCTGATTGGCTGAATGAACATAGAAATCCACCCTTGCTTTTTCCTATCTCTCATGGTTTGTGTCTTATGCTTAGTTTTATGTATAACTTACAAAATAAGTGCAGCCAGCAACATATCCCAGGTGAGCAGAGACTCCATCAAGAATAAAGCTGTGGAATTGAGCGTACATGTTAATGCCTGTGTATGGATAAAAATCTGTAGTATGTCTATAAATTTTCTCAGCAAGATTTTCTAAACCTGGTCACTTGGGTGTCTTGAAAGCTTAAACTTTCAACTTCTGCTGTTTCATAGCACATAGGCAGAAGGTTTATACTTGAACTGCTCATGCCAGATTTGGAGGAATTTACATAAACCCCTCAGAGGGACAGACCTACTGCTGCAGCAATTTGCCAGCTGTTGATCCATTATCCTAAAGATCTAGAAAATGAAACATGTAAGAGAACAGAATCTTATCAAGTAATTGTGTCAAGAGGGATGCAACGGTCCTGGTAGAAAGGGTAAGCACTAGTTTAGAATTTCTAGAACTGTCCCAACTGGCTTTTATCCTGGATGCATGTTTGGGCGCCACTGGATTCCCTGTTGGACTAACACTCTGGCACATCCCCCTGCATCCTCTATGTCTATTTTCCACAGGAAACAAGCCCGTGGACCAAAAGGATCAATAGTGTGGTGCGGCCAGGCTTTTATTTGAGAAATGGAGTGCTGAGTTGTATGTCAGACTGCCTAAGCCCAGCTGTGTCCATGGGAGCTACAGGCATAGCAACTTGTGTACCACTTCAGCCGCCCAAGGAACAATTCATTTTTCCTGCATCAGTTTCAGGGATAAGAGACCTTCACTTGGCCATAAAAGAATCTTTCAATATCATGTTCTATTGGACTCAGTTGGACTCAGAGGCAAGTCAAAGTAAACAAAAGACTTCAATTTGATAGATGAAAAATATCAGCAGAAAAAGGACAAAAGGAACAACTGAAACCATCTCACTGTGTGACACCTCATGAGATGGCCCCTTGTAGCATGTTAAATACCTGAGGCAGACCTAAGGAGGTAATTAAATGACTTGTAATTAGAGCAAGATGACTATGAAGCTGTTAGACCAAGAGTAAGAAAAGTCTGTTCCAGTCAACCTTGAATTATCTCTCTAGTGGACTACATTGGAGATGTATGTGAGATTTGGACCAGATCCCAAAGATTTTTTTATGGCCTTCTCTTCCTAGGAATGTCTGGATTGGCATTTTTCTCCAGCTGGCTGATGGAAGTCCAGGATACTGGTTATTATGAGGGAAAGTCCAAGCACAAGTGTACCAGTAAGTAGAGAAATCTCGGGAATTTTTATAACCAAGCTGGTACGATTCTGAGTTTTTATCTGGAAGAGATTTGAATCCCAGTGCTGTCTCACAGCATGGGTTTGTTTGTTTGTTTGTTTTTAAAATATTTGATTTATTATAGGTACTTTTAATATAATCTGAGCATTCAACATTGTCTTCCATTTTTCCCTGTGGGGTGGCCCAGCTCCAAAGCCCAGTATCTCTTCGCGTGAGTGTGGTTTGTCTACCAGAAGATAAATAGTTTACAAAATTTAAGGCATTATCTACAGCAGTACATTTTCTCCATAAATACTTTTCCCATTCTATATATGCTATAAATTCTCTGCTGTGACTTAGTACAATGAAACTATTTAATAAAACACTGTCAAGGTAGAGACTTCTGAAAAAGCAAAGCTAATCTACCAAAGAGAGATACACATACAGATTAGCCTTGGGTGTTTTAAAACCCCCCAAAGGATTAATGAACATTTCTCTCTGAATTCCCATTCACTTCAACGGGATAAGGATTTCTACCAGTCCCACTAGTGTTTATGCATATAAGTATTTGTAGGATTGGGCCATGTTTATGACCCAAAGAACATATTGGACCTGAAGTCACCCACTGTGGAAAATACCGCTCAGTGCCCACAGGGTTCCCGTTTCACTGCAGTTGATTTCAAAGCTCAGTAAAACTTGTGGAAGAAAATTATGTTATAAAATCTTAACTACAAAAGTTACCACACATATAACCAGATGTCTAAAATGTCAAAAATAAGAGAACTAATGCAGACAGGGGACAGGATTGATAGATTTTAAATAAATAAAACAGTCATCAGCAAATGACAACCTGAAAATAGCCAGCACTATGAAAGACAAACAGCGATTCCTTATTTTTTAACAGAATGGAAAAAACATTGTAAGTGACAGATTTGATCACTTTGGTTGACATTTCCCAGGATATTTAAGATATATTCAAATCACAGAAATGGATTCTTGAAGTAATTTCAAGGACAGTCCTTTTAGAAATAAATAACCATTCTCAGTCTCATAATAATTTCTTGACTCCAGGAAAAAAGGAAAAATACATTGACAATGCAGCCAATTTGAATTCGAGTAGATGGGAGAAATTCCTTATGCCCACTGTGTTGAATGCTTTGTGGAAAGGAATATTGTGAATATTGTAAGGGCAAAAGGTGCAAGTGCAAAAGAGCTGTCACTTTACCCCCAAAAATTTTCAGAATAGGAAATTGCCTAGCAGAGGAGTACAGGTGCTCGTGCTGATGGAAAGGACATGAATCCCAAGGATATTCAGTTTGAAACCAGCAGGTTCAGATCTGCCTCACCACTCATGTTTAAGACGGAACGCTCCTAAAACCAGGCAGCACCACTTCAACTCCCATCCTGCACGAGGATGTACTGATAACATATTTCGCTTAATGTGCTTCCAGGAGGGCACATTATACACAAGGAGGAGCATCTGCCTGTTTCGGGAGAAATGGCACTGCGGGAGCTTTCTGCATTCCCACTTTGGTTGCATAACTCTGCTGGTATCACTGTACCACCCTAACTAGGCCACTAAAACTCCGAGGGTTTGTTTGTGCACTGTATTATGCAATTTCACGCAGTGACACCCAAATTCAACCTAAATGATTCTCTCTATTCAAAGCAGTCGAGCTGTGCCAGTGCATTGTGCTGCCTTATGTGTTTTTAATCTTTTACTGGCTTATTGAAAGCCAGCTGGGCATTCCTACATGGTACAACACTGGGCAATACCGTAATTAACCTGGCATTATCCAGGCATGTTTTGCTACCTAGACCCGTTTCTAGAAATTATCACAATAAACAATACAGAAAAAAATGCCAATAAATTGCTTCTCATAGGGGCAATTGCTAATAGCATCACTGCTGGGAGAAATGTATCAGTTTGCTGCATGAAATGAATTGCCGAATTTCTTTTCCCAAAGTTCAGAATTGTTCAGATACTGAATTTTGATGCAGAAGACCGAGGAGTTGCAGGTTTCTACTGAAATGTCACTCTTCATTCCTGTTCTCACTTGTGTCTAAATTTTTTATCAATTACAACTATTCAGACTTTTCCAGCTGAAAATATTCTTCATGAGAAATTCCACTTCGTCCCCAAGAAACATTCTCAAGGAAAAATGCATTAATGGAAACATGACCACTACTGAAAAGGAAAGACTTTCCCTGGAAAAAACACAAACAAAAAAATCACAAGAAATTTTCAATAGGCAAAGTTAAGCTCTTTGGTGTTAAAAATATCGTATGGAGGGTTATATATAAGTACAGAATTTCTAAGAATAAGGTAAGATGTAGCAGCTGCCTTTAAGAGTTTATAATTTAATTTCTGCTGGTAATGACAGAGAGTTAGGGTGCCTGGGGAACTGAAAAAGAGGAATACACAGACCAACCTGTGTGCTGAATCCAGACCACGATGCGGTTTGCCTGTTGGCTTTTCATGCACAGATACAATCACTTGTTAACCACCTAAAGCCAGTTAAAAGATTAGCCATGCCACAGAAATTGATGCTGTTAAGATGGATCAGAAAAAAACATATCGCAGGGCTTAAATCAGCCTGGTGATTTGGATGACCGCAGCCTGCACTGGGGAGGACACCACCCAAACCCCTGACAGTCCTTGCCAGCTCTGCCCAGGGAACAGAGAAGTTCCCTCCCCAGCCCAAATCTGCTGATTGATTTAACAGAAGCACAGGCACGGGGAGCACTGATGTGGCCCTGAGGTGAAAACAGTCTGCTTTCTGTTCTCCTGTGAGGAAGGCAATGTACTGGATAGTCTAAACCCATATGAGAGGGTTTTATTTTTAACTCAGGGATCATTATATTGCCTCATACAGAGTCCTTCTTCAGGCAGTGTGGAAGATGTCAGGTGACTGGTGGCATAGTACTGCAAAGCCAGCACTGACATTAAACAACTTATTTTTGTAGATGGCAAATACACAGCATCAACAGCATCAACAGAGGTTACTTTCATACTAATCAGTTAAGTGGGCCTGGCACAATCCCTTAACTTGGAGTTCCTCTGGCATGAAGGAGCCCATACTCAGTTAATTTCCCTTAGCCTACAGAGCAGGGTGACTGCATGCAAAACTCTTATTGGAATCAGTTTCTGGTCCACAAGTCATGCCCAGAAACTAGAAAATGTGCATTAGCTGAAGACAAAACCACACCTGTAAGCTGAGCAGAAGCTGGGCAAGGTGACCACAGGGGTTCCTCCTAACATTAAGTTTTCTGTGATTTAATGGCTATTGTCAGTATGGATCAGCAAGTTTCAGTGCTTGAAGTGTTGCTGGGTTTAGCCATGTTCTTGTGTCCATATAGTTCTTCCTGGGGACAGACAGAGGCAGTGACTGCCCTGGTGAGCACCCAGACACCCTGGCCTGGAGTCACGGACTGTGCAGGAGAGTATGGCCAGTGACTCTTGTTATTTTCTGTCTCAGTGGTCTGGAAAACGAGAGCCCGGTAAGGTGGGAGAACTCCTAACAATGCAAAATCCAAGAACAAGAAAACACAAAATGACCTGGGGTGACTGAAACAGCAAAACCAGGAAGATGCAGTTCTGGAGATTGAGAGACAAAGATGGGGAAATCAGGTTATCATGATGAAGGCAAGGATGATATGTGGAGAAGGAAAATTCAATTAATGTCTTTTGACACTGTAAATATAAACTGGTGAGCACTGGTTCCAAGTACAAATCCAAATACTTCTCATGCTCCTTGGGAATTCAGAAAATAGCTTTGCCCTGTACAATTTTTGCATTGTTTTCCATTACAGAAGATGATCTTTTCTCAAACCTCAATGCAAAATTAAAAAGGAACTCATGCAAAAATAAATATGCGCAATAATTCTAAGCATTTAGACAATACTTATTTTCCTAAATTCTAGCCATAGGTAATACGTATTCTTCCTGTTATAACTTTCCAAACAGGTATTTCTGGACTTTTAAAAACATACATGTCTATAGCCTGCCCCTCACCTCTCAGTTCCTCTCTCTGTGTAAGCAAATGCATTAATGGAGCATGGAGGTAATTGCAAGTTGCCAGAGACACTGAGTTTCCATCTGCTAAGTACTGGAGCATTTTTAAAGAAGGTGGCAGTGAAGCAAACATGCTTTATGCTGAATTGATGCCCAATGGCTCAAGAGTAAAATTTAAACAAAATGTTCTAATAGAAAGATTGGAATATTTGAGGTTGTTTTTTTTCCTCTTCTATCTTCCCCGCTGTCAGGTGTTTGGTATTCAGAGTTATTTTAGAAGAAGGCACAAAGCTGGTGAAACTGTAGCTGTGTGACTGTTTTGACCATATCACAGCTATATTCTTCTCTTTGGTCTTCAAGACATGAAAGAATTGTACATGACATTTCAGTGTCCTTTTCTTCAGGAATCAGCTTGGCTTTCAGCACCTGCTGACTTTTGGACACACTTAATTTATTTTTTAAAGATGCTGTCACCTTCAGCTGTTTCCAGTGAACTAATTTTGATAAAAGATGTTACTTTAAAAAAATAGGCAAAGTCACCTCCCTTTTTCCTATTGAGTCACTGACAGATTTCTAGGAACTCTGAATGACTACCAAAATGTGAGGTGATGTAAAGATCTTCAGAAAAAAAATTTCTTTCAATTTTTTTCAATACCATTTTTTTTTCCCAAGGAAGAAAACTTAAACAAATGTGAATAAAGCCAAACAAACTTCAGCTGCATTTTCAAGAAATAAAAACAAATTCCAAACTGTGGCTTGACCTGAACAATATCAAGTTGTGTCTCCAAGCTGGGTCAAAGTAGATAAATTTTGAATCATTACCCACCCAGTCCTCTCTCTGTATACAGCATCCAGAGACATATTCTTTTGTGAAAGAACCGATGCTTCTGCTTTAGAGACATCAAAGGTCAAAGAATCTCACAGATTTCATCAACACTCAAATAATTCCTTTTCACCTGTCCCCTCTGAAATCCCCCCCATTGAATACAAATGGTTTCTTATTTTTAATCTAAATGGTGAGGATGGCAGAGTGGTGCCTCAGATTTGAAGTAAACAACAGGAAGAAGTAATAAATTGTACATTAAGACAAATCGCCCTTGAATGGAAAGGCTGCAGCTGACCCCGGGCCTTAAGTTGATAGCTCTTTTTATTATGGTGAAGACCATACTCTAAACTTGTCCAAGATCTCTGTGAGAATGGAATAGGTTCCTGAATTTTTGTGTCAAGCATTTACATCCCCAGATTTTATGGTCTCTGAAGTACCTTCACTGTTCTAAACTAAAGTAAAGGTATGAAAAGGTTCTTAAAGAAAATTATTTATTTTACTCAAATTACAGTTTGCATTCTCCCAACATTTATGTGCTTATGTGGAAGAGTTTTGGAAAGGAATGGTAATGGAAACTTGTTTTTGGGGAAAAAAAACCTGATGAAAATTCAGGCATTTACATATTTATACAGATTTCTGCATCTGTGTGTTATCAAGCAGAAGTTTCCAAAGGCTTCAGAACCATCAGATATTAATGATGTAATGTCAAGATATATTTAAAACTCTGTGAATCACTGCAGAATTTATATAATTTCTGATGTTCCCATCTCAGTGAGCACAATTTTCTGTATTTCTCTAGTTGAACAAACAGTACATGCAATATTAACTGCAGTGCAGGATGTCTTCCCATATAGGATTGGAGAGTTCAAGGCAGACCAGGTGGTGTGAAAAGGTGATTATTGCCATATACACAGAGATTAAAAGCAAGTATCCCTGTCAATCCTATGTCTAAAAAAGTGTATTGTGGCCATATACTCACTGTGAAACTGATTAAACAAAATCATTCTACCTGGACTTATTAACCACCACCAGAAAGCTGCCATTTGAATTAATTACAGAGCTATTACTTGAAGGTGACAGACTCTGAAACTAATTTGGTCTTCTACAATGCTGGAAGGAAAACACCTGAAAAGTCCATTTTATTACACATTTGCTGAGTTTATTTTGCTTGTGTCTTAGTGAATTACCAACATAAAGTAGATATCAGACATAATAAATGTGATTGGGCACTGTTTCATGCTTAATGGTTGCCTGCATGTGCTTCAGAGTATAAAGAAACTGTAATAAAACCCAAGCATGCCATGCTACCAACAAATAATCTGAATAAGTGACCTGGATTATAGCAAAAATTGCTGACTGAATTCTTGGGTTTTGATCCAATGGCAATGACTTACAGAGAGGAGTGAAAGATTTATGATGTCCATGTAGTAGAACAGGCACATTTACCTATTACGTTCCTTCAGAGATAATCCAATTAGGAAAAGCCCTAAACCTTCAGAATGCTTTTACTAGTTGTAGTGGGGAAATTGAAAAGGATCACGATGGACAGTTAACCATGGCAAAAAAAAATCCTCTGCAGAGATCTTAAAACCTTTGGTTCTATCTAGGGCATCTCTGACAGTGTTTTAACTTTCCTTCCATCCCATAGAACTGGGGTTTGTGGAAATCATGGAGTTTATTCTCTATTGTGCTACAGCAGTTCTTGTGTGCACTGGAGCATATTCTGTGTCCAATATTGTGGTCTTCAAAAACTGTGACTTTTCCTTGCACATTTCTCTGGGATAAACAGACTTTCCTTTTCCACATCCTCTCTTTTTAAAACAGGTGTTTAATTTTTTTCCTACAATGTGATCAACAGCAGTCGGTCAGTCACATACAAGCTACCAAAATTAATGGGGGAGTTTTCTTTAACCTCAGCACGCACCGATATCTCTGTGTTGGACCACCTCATACAACCAAATAGTGTGGGGTTGATTCCACAGTTCATTAATTCATTTGTGCATTGTATTTATTCACACTGAGCTTTACACAATGCTGGTCATAAAGGCAGCACGTAATAGGTTAATAACAATAATAGAATGACATATTGCAAGTCTAAAGGTTTATACTTCCAAGTTTTATTTTCTTTTTCAGGAACCGTGAAAACCACCTTCCACACTATGTTTTTGTCTTAAAGTCTTAATCCATAATTATGGAGAACTGAGGTACCAATGCCAGCGTAACAAGATTAATACCTTTTTGACAGAATTTAATAATATGGTTTTATATTTAATTTTGTTCATAAAATATCTCACAGTAGGAAACTTTTTTTTACTTACCTAAACATTATTGCTTCAAAACAATTTAAGTCATATTTTTTGCACCAGGCAAAGAATTTATTATGAAGGCTTGTTGGAAACAGGTTTTTATAGGCTCGTGCAGGGATTAACTTTATCTTAATTTGGATATTCAACCAATTTTGACAAGTACAGTCCACCATGGGCTAATAATACAGTCTTTAATTAATTTATCCTCTCTTAAATACTCCAAGCCCTTTAAAATCATGTTATGTATGTCATCTGGATACTCATGTTAGTTTTGGTTTTGGTGTCTGGAGAAAATATCCAGCCATCAGTGCAGCTGATAATGGTTTTGCCTAAGTGAGATGAGAGTGAGGGTGTTACATAATGTATTAGCAGAGAACGTTGCTCTCACCAGCAAAAATTCAGTCTGCAGTACCAAGCTTTCTACGCAGTACATGGGGTAGCACAAGCCCTGCCTCTCTGCTATGTACCAACAGTAAAAGCCTCCTGTTGCAAAACCCATTTCCAAGCAGCAAATCTCCCTATTTGGGCCAAGCTGCTCCTCAAAACACCCCCAGAGATGCAGATATTTGCTATAGCCATGCAAAGGCAAGCCTGTCACACAACTGCAGCCAGGACCTTACCCGGGTCCCAAGGCCTGGAGGCACCAGCCCAGCCTGTGGTGCTTGTGGGAGGTGTGGGGCCCATTTTTGTGATCCTCCAGAAGGGAATATCTTGGGGAAAATGTCCAAAGAGCCTGGCTGCCGGGAAGATGTGTGGACAATATTGAGCAGCTGAGATCTGCCCCTCTATTCAATCTAAATATTCTGTGTATAGTTGACACGGGACAGCTTGAACAGTCTCCTGAGGGCTGTGGGTTTGGAGGACCAAGGGGTCTCTAGCCCCACTGTTAATTATCTATATACATCAGTGACAGATGCAAACGATCAAGTGCAACCCAAATCCTCAAATATAACTGCAGACTGTCTCCAAACATCTCAGGTAATCACAGGGTTTTTTTCTTTTATCTCCAAATAGATATTAAAAATAGATATTTCCTCCAAATTGATGTATTTCTTGCTACAGGAAGAAATACTGTAGGTATGCAATATTCTGAAACACCATAATTTCCTCCAGAATGGAAAGAACAAAACCATTAAACTTGCAAAACTCAGTGCTGCTTATCTGGAAAAATGCCATGGTTTTTTCAGAGCTATAAGTTTATCCTCCTTGCAACTGAGTGTCCCTAGTCCTCTATGGTATCAGACATGGCATTCCCACATGGCAAGCTTCCACCTTGTTTGTGTGGAAAAAAAACTTCCACAAGGAGTTTGCGTGGGGAAAAGGATGGCTCCAGACATGAGGAAACAGCAAAAGGTGACACCTGCGGAGGCTTCACAGACCAGGGAAACTTTTGGCTGTGCATCCAATAGATGCCCCTACAAGTGATTGTGTCATTGTGCAAGAATAAAAACATGGATCCAATCAATTGAAAGCCCATCCAACTGCAGAATCCAAGACCATCTCCAATATGAGATTCAATTGCAAAACTGAGACCCAAGGATGTAAAACTAACACATCACAGTCAAGGCTGTGATGGAAGAGGAAAAAAAATTTTTTTTCAGTTTAGGGGGTGTGTGGCTGTGTGAATATACACAGAGCCATAAAAAGAAAGGTGGAGTATGTTTAAAAGCGAGTCCAGACTTTTTCCTTCAGTATTACAAGTGATGTGGAAAATATCCCTTGCAGCTACTGTGGGATAAATTGCAACATGATCAGAGATATGGATCAGATGAACACAGAAAGCTGATGAGAGTTTAAATAAACTCTGTCTACCTTTTCCTCTGACTTTGCCTCCATAGCTTCTAAATCACAATGATGTAATTGAAGGGAAAAAATTACTCTTGTCAGAATGTGTGTAAACACATTTGTCCAGAAAGCTCACACCAGTAAGCTTGAGTAGGAGCTTTTTTGCCAACACTAAGAAGAAAAAAAAGAAGAGTTTCATAGGATCATAGAACCAGTTAGATAGGATAAGACCTTTAAGAACATCAAACCCAATCATAAAATCCATATAATTCTTAAATTTTGCACGGGAAAAGTAAATAAGAATGATTATTTTTGTTTACTGATAAAACAGGACTTGATGGACACAGAAGAATCAGTAATGAGAACATTCAAAGCAAATAAAATGAAGGTTTTTTTTCACTTACCAGGCTGTTACACTGCGGAACTTGCTGCTGTGAGATTTTCTGGATGCAAAATGCACAAAGCAGATAAAACAAAGGCCATTAGCCAAGTCCATCAAACTCCGAGAAACAGCTGAATCCTCTGTCCCAGGAATCCTCTAACCTGAAAACCGGCAGAGCCAGGGCACACAGCTCAGGAGTGGGCATTGTTCTTCTCATCTGCTTTCTGCTGGCACCTACAACCAGCTAATGATACCAGCACGGTGCTGGGCACAACAGATATTTTCTTTAACCCAGCAGAATGATTTTTATGTTCTTCTTCAGTTCAGTTTGATTTTCACGCTTCTCACTGTACTGCAATTTTTCCTCTAGCAGAACGGATACAGGCTGTCATTTGGCATTACTGGAATCTTCTAGCTGTCAGGGAGGGATTCTCTGCCCACAAGTGTAAAACAGCCTTGCCGTACCCGAATTTATCCTTGACGAGTTTTCGTAGGTCGTGGGTGCTCTTAGTGACACTGAGAGTTTTTGATGAGCACCTGCAGCACCATACTTATAGACCATAAAAAAATGAGGTTGTGGAATTAAGCTATTTACAAAAAGCAAAATGGAAAAGGCAATGCAGCTGGATACATGATGCAGGAGAAGAAGAACATGACATTTTAGCTGTCTAGAGAACTAGACCATGTGTGTATGTCCATGATTTTCTAAGGGATTTAAATCTTAATATCAGCAACACAGTAATGTTTTTATTAAAACCATACTCAGGCCTTTCCTAAATCCAGTATAGCTTTTTAATTACAGTCACTTCTATTTAAGCCCTCCATTGTATTTTAACATCTTTGCTTCTTGGCTTAGAACTGAGTAGCATGAAGGTCAGTGCTTCATGCAGGCTTGCAGTAAATTGCACTTCTTCAACTGCACTTTCAATATACCTTTGTCAAAAATCTTCTAGGAAAACTGCCATTCCTGCTAATGACAAATTTCATATACTTGTTGGTCTCTGTCTCACTGCGTCCCATTCACCGTTAGAATTCAGAAAATGGCTCAATTAGCAGAGAATTTGAGAGATTTTGCTGCAGGAGATTTGTGAGGAGAGATTCCAGCAGATAAATGTGAGTCATTTTTCAGCTCAGGAGGCTTCAGCTGTGATTGTACAGACTCATTCTATTTAATTAATTTCTTTCTTTCCATGTATGTGAGGAAGACAGCAGGTGAATAGTAAAATACAAAAACTGGAGCAAAAATGGGTTATTAAAGTGAATCAAAGCAACAACTGGCTTGGCAAGAACACAGGTAGATTATCTATGATTCATGAGCCTGTATTATTTTTAAAATGCCATTAGCCAGGTGATGACTATATGGAGATGATAGTAAATCCCCAAATTTTCCTCAGTTTTATAACTTTCACTCTAAGTCCCTGCATTCACACAGCTCTCTGGAGGTCTGAACGCTGCCCTCACTCTCCTCTTAGCAGTGGCTGCGTCAGAGCCCTCTGGAGCTCCTGCCCAGCCTGAATGACTCTAGGAATAGTGCCTCCTGTTTAAAAAATATACATTGTCTGTCTTGGGAATGAAAAAATATGCGGTGGAAAAGAACTTTGGAGATGGCTCCCACAAGAATCACTGAATGTGGCCACTAGAACTGAAGAGTTCCCAGATAGATGAGAATCTTGAATTTATTGATCAAGTGTGCATTTAACTGAGGTGATAAAAGGAGTTCACGGTCATCTGGCATATGGGGGAGAAGGTTGGTGAAGAATGAAGTTCAGATCTACTTTTCATCAAGTCAGCCTGGGGCCAGCAATAACAACCAGGCAGTACCTGCCCATCTGCTGTCCAGTGTTTTGCATAGGGATGGGAGGTTACCTGCTGGTGAATACTGGGTGCTGGGTGAGCAGTGCAAACCCGTTTTTAGAGATGGACTGTGAAAACCCATCGCTCATTTCCTAACAGTTCAAGGTGTGAACTGCCTTAGTTGTCCTGGTGGAGCGATTTCCTTCCAGCAGAGTGTCCGGCAGGAATTCCCCAAGTGAGGGGTGGATTTGCAGTCAAAAGCCTTTACATAGCTCAGAAGAAATTAAAAAATTCAGATGCCGATGACATGGCATACAAACAAAACTGACAATGTGCAGCCTTAATTGAACTCACACTCCTGAGCTGTGAGATTCACTCTCTAGGTGAGCACTAGAAAAAGGGTATCTTAAACTTAGCACGAGTTTTATAGGGAGAAGAACGAGAAAATATTCTAAATTTTCAGAAACTGACAGGAATTCCTGATGGAAATCAAACCATATTCTTCCATTGACTTTAACAGGAAAAAGATATTTCACCTTGAGATTGTAAAGAATTACTTTGGGAGAAAAAATGCCTGTAGGATATTAAAGAGTGATTGAAGCTAAAACTTTCTTGATAAAAGGAGTGGAATCCACAAATTTCTTAAGTTCACAAAAAACGGATGCTTTGTTTGTTTCCAGCTGTCTAAACAATTCAGTTTGACATCACTATATAAGAACTGAATGTCTTCTGGGTAGAAATTAAGATTTTAAAATGTAAAGATAGGCACATAATGTGGTTAATGTGATGTAAGCTGGAGCCTGAATTTGCAGTAATTTAGCTCATCTGCGGTAACTGCCTGTGGGGAGACCTGTACATGGTTATAAATGTGTGGTAATTTGAGGTTGCCTATCCCTCTTCTGAATTCCCCCTCTTGGAAGTAAATGATCTTACATTTACTGATGGGTGAGAAGGTGCACAATTATTACTAAGTAGCCAAACACTTGTGGCAGCTTGTTTGCACGTCTTTAAGATCGGCTAATTAGAGCAGGGAGAAAAAAAAAGAAGTTATTAGAGCCATAACAAAGCACTTGAAATTATCAAAAGAAAAATGGTTTTATTTCTTGAAATTTCATCTTTTATAGATATCTAGCCATGTAAATATCCAAATTTTTTTTGCCATTCTTCCTGACTCACTAGATATTATTCACAGGCATCACTGAAAATTTCAATACTTGTAATCTAGAACACCTAGTGCCACTCCAGAGTAAATAATCGTTTTTACTTCTGACCTTTCTCATAGCTGACTGAAGTGAGACTTTTTTTTTATTTAGACTGTAAAATCTTTTACATGATTGTGAACTAAAAGACTAACTTTATCTTCCATTTATCTTTCTGATTTGACATAATTTACCCTTTTACAGAAGACATGGAGGTCTATTATAACATGATGAAGAGTAGCAGACTCCATTTGCAAGATGTGAATGTCATCAATGGTGAAGAATTAGGTTTAGTTGTCTGTTGGCCAGCTCTCATCAAAACTACTGCTTAGGATTTCAGGCAGGAAAATGCATCAGTAGCAAAGTACTCCTGGAACCTTGCAGGATCTGTGCTCAAAACACGCAGGGAGTGAACTCAGGATCTCCTTACTATGCATGTTATGACACTAAAATTTTATATGGACTCAAGAGAAGACCTGAAAAAGACAGTGCTACTTGCAAGCTTGGGTCTCCAATGTCTCCAACCTCCTTCCTCTCCCTTTCAGTAGGTCTAACCCTAAGAACCAGGAGAGAAATGAAAAACAGAAAGTTTGAGAATTCATCTGCATTGAAAAATTCTGAATTTAGTTTTTACAATAAAACACCAAAAGTTATACCATCTATTTTCACAACAGGTGTTCTGTACTCTCCCTCCAGTAACAAAAATTGTTGACTAACTTTACCGGAAATCTCCTCTAATTAAAAGTGGCCACAGAGTTAGCCTTTCATACAAACATTAAATTAGAAGTGTCCACAGGGTTGCATACAAATCAGAATCCACAGTTGCCAGCCAAACCACATGCCGTAGATGTGGCTTTGTAGGAAGAACCCAAGAATTTTCATTCTAAAACCACAGGTGCCTACTTCTATCTTGTTTGGCTCCAGCAGTAATGAAGCTGACAGCTTGCATGGGAACCAGCAATTCCATGGCTGTGGAAGACATCTAATACCCCATTCCTTGACTAGCCTTGGTGAACAGCCAGCCTTGCCACACACGAGACAAGGTGTCCCTTGAGGAATTTAAATTGCTGATAATTTGTGTAATTCATGGGGGTTATTCTCTCTTCCTCTCTAGAAACAGCTCACATATATATTTCCCAGCTTTCTGTTCCACTTACACAGAGTTACAGAGAAGGGGAGAGAAAGTCCAGAATGAGGTATGTCCTTCTGACTGCATGCGGTTCTTTTTTCCCTTTGTTAAAAAAAAAAAAAATAGAAAAGGAGTATGTGAAGCTGTAAAACAGGCAAAACTACATCTGGCATCATTTCATCTGAGCAAACTTTCCACAAGAGTGAGTGAAGTACCTCCAAAGCTGGGGAAAAAGTGCTCCACCTCCTGCACACCCACTAGGCTTATCGGATCAGTCATGCTGCAGGAGCCTGCCTTGAAGTTCTTGGCCTCATAAGGATCCTGAACACACACTGGTATCAGGTTCTTTCCCAGTGTTTCCAAAACACCAGGAGAGAACTGATTCCTTATTCCTTTTCAAGTTGCTCCTAAAGTGGTGCAAAGCTTGGTTTGAATGCCTTGCTCCCATAACCAAAGCAGATGGAGATGTCTCACATCTCCCCTCCTCTACACACAGAGTTTTAAGGATGAGCAGTGATGTCTCCTGAACATCAGAGATCACAGACAGCAGAAACAAAACAGCATGTCTTGTGGGGAAATAAACATTTCGTAATTGCTAATGTTTCCTTTTGGATAAGTGAAAAGCCTGAACACATTAAAAAAAAAAAAGAAGATTTAATTTCTAGTTTAAATACAGCTGCAGTAATTCTTATACACCACACAGCTGTTCAGAGGCCTGGCAGCTGTCCATATCTTATGTGTCCTATCATGTATTTTCCAGTATTGTCCTCTTGACACATAATGACTGTCTTTAACTGTTGGGGAAAGATAGTGTCCTCGAGTTAAACACATTTATGTCTCATCACTGCTGGCTTTTGCACCCACTGAGCCTCTTCACTTACCTCCCTGTGCCCGTGGTCTTGTTGGAGAGGAGAATCATGTGGGTTTTTATTCCTTTCTTCGACATAATCGTCCATACTGATGGCTGACCCCAAATTGTACACTTGTCTGTTAGACACAAACCAAAATCATAGCTAACACACATTCATATTGTGCAGATAACTGGGATGACAAATGTTTTGACCAAAATACCAACAGATGTGCCAGTCCCACTGCCAGTGCAGAGTGGGAAGGGTGGCTGACAAGTTTTCCTGCCAGCATGTGATGTCATTCTGAATTCATTTCTTAGAGAATAGAATTTCTGTTTTTATAGATAAAATGAGACTAAAGAACGTCTTACCCTGTATCAGGAGTATTTTTGTAAATAAGCTTCTCAATTTTTCTTGCTGACTTTTATTCCAGGCAAAAATAGATGTGGTTGAAATGCTGTTGCTCAGACTGCACAGAGAAAATGCATTATAATATTTAGCTGAAGGTGTCATGCAGCTCTGGGAAAGGTTTCCTCCACTCTGGCTTCTGACAGCTTCCAAAGTACAAGATACAAAAGCGTCACAAGATGCTTGTGCAACAAGGGCACCATTTTCCTCTTACAGCTGGGGAAATTGAGGCTGGAGACAAAAAGCTCTCCATGCTCATGCCTAGTGGTATTCCCTCAATAGCTTTATGGGGACACTTCAGAGAAAGACAAAAGCACAGCTAAGGGGCACATGGCTGTGGATACCCTGTGCCTCCTCATCCTGGATTTGACGGTCCTGGTTCAGTCGGTGTCTTGCTACCTTTACGTGGCTCTGGGTTGGTGCCAGCTCATGTCCAGCCAGCTCAGAGTACAACCAGAGAAGTGTGGTGTTTTCACCTCTCTTTGTAGGTGCTGCTTATCTCCTCTGTTTTTATAAAATATAAAAAGTACCTTAAAAGAACATTAAGGTTCTTCAACAGACAAGCCAAGCTGTGCCTCCTTCATACATGGCACTGAATCTATTTTTCCATTGTGCTGCTGTCTTTTTTCTTTTTTTAAAACCATAGATTAGCTTCTGTATCACTTGCTAGCCCCACCTTGCCTCCTCCCATATTTGTATATTCTGGCATATCAAAGCAAGATGTTTTTACATGATAAGCTCTCTTCTCTCTCTGCAGCTTGGGTAAACAGTTTTCCCAGAAATGTTTCACTCACTACTGTGTTTCATACGTCGCCAGTAGTTCGTAGTTGAAGTGTAGTTTCTACTAGGTAACTACTGTACAAAAGGCATGCCCTGGTTCTATTTGCCCTTAATCTGGGAAACAGTAAGAACAACCACAAGTTACTATTCCTGTGTACCTAAAGATACAGGAAAAATATTAGTTTAGGGAAAATATGTTATCGTATTTTATAGTACATGTGCCCTTTTTAGCTATTCACTCCTGGGCACTGGGAAGTTCATCTTTAACCTTAATTTTGAGTCCAGTACCTTTTGGCATATGAAAGTATCTAGCTCTGAAGTCTGTTTACAAAGTTATTCATTTCCTGAATTTTTTTTTTTTTTTTGATTTAAAGAAACGAGGAGGCCCTCTGGAGCTCAGCAGGTGAGCAGCTCATTGCATGTACCAGCTCTTCATCGTCTCTCAGATGAATATTACGTATTGAATGGCAAAAATACATTTTGGACAGACTCTATACTTGGATTTTCAAATGCTAACAAGATGGTAAATGGGAAAAATTTATTTCTAGAAGAAAGCTGCACACTTCTCTCAGCCAAAAGCTAACTTTAGACACTCCAAGTTTGAGACTTGTCAGCCCTGTTTTTCCTCAGGTCTCCCCAAGAGTTTTTATAGAAAGGGAATTTTGACACCCTCTGCAAGAGCAATGGAGTTGGGATTAACCTGACAGCATCTTTCAACTGCAGCTTTTTCACACTAGCAAATTTGAAATTTCTTTGGTTTCGGTTTTTTCCTTTCTTCAAAACTGAGAAGAATTTTTGGTCAAGTTTTCAAACAAGTCCACACCAAAGACCGTCACTGTCCCAAAACATGTTGCAGCAATGGTTTTGCAGTCTCACCTAGAGAAACCTCCAGTTTCCCTCTGGAATTTTTCCTGACAGACACCAGCATACCCCTTGCTCCATATTTTCCTTCATGTTACTTCATAGGCTTCTGCAACGCCCTTGTCTTTTCCTTGGTGCTTACACCCTTGACTTACTCATAGGCACTCAGCATGTCTCCCTTTAGCTATACATATTCAGTTCTTTTAATCTTTTATCATAAATCAATCATTCCAGTGCTTAATCATCTGTTCTCTCTCCCCTGGAACGCTCTCCCGCTCCTCTCCCTTCCTCCAATCAGTGTTATGTGCCCAGAACCAAACTCATTTTTCTAATTACATGACCAAAGCAGGACAGTCATCCTTTGAGTCTATGAGACTCAAGTCAACTAATAGGATTGGTGTGTCATCACTGCCGTTGGTACCTGTCAGTCAGCTGATTATTTTGTGAAAGTCCTTTAAAAATAAGGATTCAAGAAAGTAGCCTGGATGGAGACAAGGGTGGCAAATACTGGTGTTTCATTTCAGGCACAGACTGACCCATGAGACCCAAAACCTCAGAGACAATGTGAGAATTCAGATCCAAATGTGGGCTTCACAGCCTACAGGACTCACTTTTATTTGAGGCATTCAGCCTTGTAGCTCTCCTAAAGAAGTCAAACTCTTCCCAGTTCAAGTAACTTCCCAACTCCACTAAAACTACCTGACTGATCAGGACAGAAATCATCCATAGGCATGTAGGCCACAAAACCTTTGAATCATAAATTAATTACCAGAAAAGGAGACATAGTAAAAGAAAAAGAATGAGAGAGAATAAAGAAGAGTCTAGGCTTAAATAAGACCCTGGAAAAGCTGAAATTTTCAATCTTTTGTATTGACCTGAAGGGGACAGGGAAAGAAATAAAGGACCCAGTCTTGATGCTAGACTTTTTCCTGTCCCTGAAGAAGAAAGCATTCTTGTCCTATTCTTATTCATGAGGACTAAATTAACTCGTAAGTGCCATGGAGCTGTACAAACTTGGCCCCTGAAGGAGAACAGAAAAGACTGTGAGTCCATCAGTCCATCCTGGAGGGGTCAGAGAGGCTCTAGGGACAGGACAGTGCTCTTGAGCATGCTGGTGTTGCTAGGGGAGATGGTGTCACAGGTATGGACGCAATGCCAAGACAGCCTTTACAAACACAGATGACTGTGAAAAGGAGACCAGATAGACACAGGCGAATATGAAATCAGACAAAGTCTGACAGGGGAGCTACTCCTAGTGGCTCATGTAAGCAAAACAATTTCACCCCCTTCAAAGGCAAACGGGAGCTAGGATATTCTGTTTATAATTTGGGGGATTTTTGAAATCATAAGTCTTTCATTATAAAATGCCTAGAGCCCTCAGTCACAGCAATCAAGCCCTGCAATATCCGGTGTCATGTAAAGAAGTACCTTTTGTATTGTAACAAACATCATCAAAAGGCTTAATTCTAAATCATGTTAGTCAGAAGAATGTACTGATGGTCTTTCTGATGAGTAGATTTCCTCATTAAAAATTCTATGTTTCTTGCTTCTGTAATGATCTTCAACGATCAATCTGAAAAAAGCGTCCCTAAATACAAAAGTACTCGGGTGTGTGCTTACATTTTCAGCCTGCTTGTGTGCTTGGACCCAGGTTTTACCCACATGCTGCGGTGGTGCTGCTTCTCAGGTGTGTCCTTGCGGTACCAGTGACAGCTGTGCCCACCTTTAAGGGCACTTCATTCCCCTCAGGGGTGAGTTGTCACAACAGTCTGCAAACGTTTGGCACAATCAACTTTTTCTGGCAGATTCTTTTTGCAAATATACATGAAATATTTCTAGAAGTACACTGCTGGTCAACATGTTTTTATGACCGAGTACTATGGGCAGAAGAGCCCCACAGCACACAAGGCCTTAGTCTTACAATATAAGATGGGTGTTAATTAAGCTGCAGTTAATTGTACCTTCATTTGCTTGCACCCACAGTGGTGAGATCCAGCCTGTTAATGTCTGATAGAGGCTGGAGGTGAGGGACAAAATCTTATGTCGTTTTGGCCGTATGAATCTGTACAAATATAATCCAATGCAGGTACATGACAGAGCCTGAGCATTTGAGACAGCCCCCCTAAACTGAAATTTCAGGCAGAAGAAATTTTGCAATAGACTGAAAGTTCTGCACTGTCACCAGGGTCCTTTTCATGATAAAGATTGAACCATAACAAAACAGAAGGAAGCCATTTTATGCTTCTGCATATAGTGATGTTTTAATGGCATACTGAGATCCCAGTCTGCAAGGGTGGCAAACCCTGAAATCTTGTCTTGTTCCTTTCAATCACTGAAAGACCTTCAGCCTGCACTCTTCGTCTACAGTCAAATCTTAGAGGGCTTGGCATAGTGCTGTGCTGTTGGGGTCTATTAAACTGATTAAACTTCTTCACACATCGTGTTTCAGAGGTGTTGCGCTCCACCAGACCCATCATCCCCAACATGGCAAGGTGTGGCCACCAATAGGGACTGAGATCGAAGGGAAACGATGAGAAAGCTCTAAGAGTGAAAAAAAGCGCATAAGTCTGCAACAGCCTGTTTGTCTCCTGTAAATACCAAGGAAAAACTTGAAATTAGTTTCTCGGGAGAATTAAAAAAAAATGAATAAAGAAATGATCTCTGCCAATGTCTATCACTTGACAGATGGCATCCTAAGGAATTTAACACCTACCTGTGACTTACACGGAGTTATCTCAGGTCTTTGAGAGAGCCTTGGATGAATATATTCTGCCTGTTCCACTGAGATTTAAAAAGTATGTTTGGGTTTACAAGACACTAATATGCTCTGAGAATAATCTCTACAAAGATTACGCATTTTGGAAAAGATCTGGCAGACTTTCAGGCAGTTTTTAAGATCTCTTGTATATGCAAAGGGAGCCTTGATTTCATGATTAGGATAGATTTATAGCAGCAGTAGCACCTATTTAAATATTATGATAACTAGTGAAAAGAACCCAATTTTAGATTGCATTTAACTGAAATGTCATCCCTTAATGCTGTTAAGAGAGCTGATTTCTCTGTTTCAGTATTTGTGGGTATTCAGGGTTTTTTTTTAGATGTAATATACATTTAGAGAATGAGAAGGAAACATACCTCACTTTTTAATGAGCCCTGTAAACATAATATCATTTTTAGGGTTATTTCATTAATAGAGAGAAATTACATTACTTCTCTTCCAAAACCTGTTTGAGTGTTTGTCTACATATCTGCCCATTGTGTTCTTCCACAGGTGAGGACTGAAGCCTTTAGTAAAGACAGGATTTTGGCATGGCAATGTTCAGCAATCTAATATATAGCCATGCTACTGTCATCAAACTGGCAAAAGAAATCAGATCAAGCTCTAAGTAGTCAATATCAAATGAAACTTGTTTTAAAATAGAATATTCAGTCATCCTGAGATTAGATTTTAAGATAAGTGCTTGGTTCTTGGGTGTTATGATAGGTTTCTACTCACAGTAATCACTGATTTTGTATGTAAAACTGTGAAGTTTAAGAGAAAGTACTGACCCATCTTCACTGAGAGGAATAAAAATTACTTAGATACAGGAATATTCATAGGAGAGCGGTAAAAAGATGAAAGGAACTTTGTCCTGGCACTATCTGAAAGTCTGAATTTTTTAAAGTTTGCCTTGAAGTACATTGCTTTAGGTATGTTGTGTGTATGGCCATTAATTGTTGTCTTCTGTAAGCAATTCTAATTAAGTAAATAAAACACGCATTCATGCAAAGTTCAAGCAAGATGTGACACAGGTCTTCCTAAATGTGTCCCTTCTCAGCCACTCAGATGTCATTTTCTAAGCCCTCTGTTTTACTGTCAGACTATGTGTAAGAATTAGGAAAAATGCATGCATTTTTTTAAAGATCATGTGCAATTAATATATTAATCAAGAATTTGTGGTGGAGTTAATTCCCAGCAAGGCTGATGGAAACCAGGTTGTCTGATGCCCAGATGGATGAACACTTCTTGGTTGATGGTAAATGTTTTATGCAGCGAAGACTCAGTATCATGTTTGGGTGTTCAAAGATGCCTTCTCCAGCTGCAAGAAGAATCTTTTTTTAAGCTTATTAAAATTTTGTACGAAGCTGCTTTTGAATCAAAAATAGATTTTTGACTAACTTTCTCATGCTGAATTATTTTTTTCAGAAACCAGCAAGAGTTAAAATCTTCTTTCCAAACATAGATGTTTTCACTGTAGGCATGAGTCTCTGGGCTAATCAGCTGCCCTGTTAGAAACATGTTCTTGTGGTCCATCTCGGCTTTGTAAATAGAGCTGGTAACTCTGAAAATGTCCATTTAATTCCAGGACCAGGCAGACCACCATGAGGGCTATGTGGTGTATGGCTATGTGGTGTACATCTCCACCAGTGGGACAATCTGCATGTAATTTATTTAATGAAAAGTATCTTTCTACCATAGTGGAAAATTTCAGATGTTATTGACTTTTCTGCTAGAAAATGAACTCCTCAAAGCCTGAGTTTTATGGGCAAAAGCACAGAGAAACTGAGAGGAGAATAGACTAATGACTTTTAAATTTTCACCACAAATGAAAATGTTTTTATCTTTAGGGAATATCCAGTTAAAATAAAACATTAATAAATATTCATAATGTTTCCCTATGTAGATGTAGCGATGTATCACATTTTTCGTTACTTCAATTTTAGATGTAAAACAAAAAAACCCTTTTGCTTTTTTTGAAACATACTCAGCCTGGTAACACTGCCAGAAAAGCAAAGTTAATAAGCCAATTTGTTTCCTTTTCAAGCAGACATCCTTGTGTTTCATCTCAAGGTGCTTTTCAAGCTACAGAGAAAGCACCTGTAAACATCTGTTGCAGAACTACCTCATTATCCTCATTCAAACCCTTTGCAAGCACCATTAATCAGGTACTGTTCTCAAGCAGATGCATTTCTGAACTTAATACACTTTTTCCCAGTAAATTATTGACTCATCCAAAGTGGCTCTTTTTTCGTAGCTCCTGTCCAGCTTGGAGGTCCTTCGCATGCAAACTGAACAGTGGATTTGAAGTCCTAATAAATGGAGGGCAGACAGACATACAGACTGATGGCAATATACCTCTTTCCAAAACACCTGATTTCTTCATTTTTTCATGTATGAAAATCCTGAGTTCCATTTCTTAAGGTTTTAGAGGGATTGGCGCCCAGACACAGGAACTATCAGGTGGCTTTGATTCTTTTGATTTTCTTTAATTTCAGTAGGAAGAGTGGTCTTTAGTTCTTTTTAACCTTGTTTTGCTCCATGAATCCATAAGGTATTTTTCCTTTGTTTCCCCAGATGATTAAAAAATTCCTGTAGATTTAGACGGTGTGAGTCATTCAGATAGATACACTCATTTTAAGGCAACATGTGGAACCCAAGAGCTTCCAGGATGCCCCAATGAGAACCCAAAGGTATCCTGACTGCAGGGCTTGCAATGTAACTTAATCTTTAACACTCCAGCATTTAAAAATGTTCTTTTCCACTGTGTGCTGAGTAAGGCTTATAGCAAATCTATACCTTTACTTAGGTTTTTACGATTCTGTTTGTCATCATATTTGGTCAGCTTTGTGTTCCTTTAGCAATGACAAGAGAAAATGACACTCAAGCATGTCTCAAAATAAAGCAGAAATTAAAAACAATGGCTCACCACATGTCTCCTTGACCACATTGTTATTCCAGGTGGCAAGGTGACTTTAGGCAGAGGGTAAATTATTTTATATCTGTCGAACATCTATAGTTTATAGTGAAAGGGAGTTTAGGAGAGGGAAGTTTTGATGGGGAATAGAATATGAAGAACAGAGTATATCAAACATACTGAAATCCCAGTAGCTTCAGTGGACAAGCAGACACAGGGGAGGACAAGGCTTAAGTTCATGGATATTCACAGCAGAACCTGACTGATAGTTTGTTGAGGTCTCTGAGCTCTTAGTATGGATAACCAGTGATAGAAAAATACTTCCCTGGCTTATAAAGCTGTAGCAACAAGAGAAGAGTGAAGTCACTGCAGGTTTTATGGAGCAAGGATTTTGTAGGGACAGCTGGATGACAAGTTGCTTGTCCCGTTGGCAGGTGACTCTCTCCCCACCTCAAAGAGGCAGTTATTCTGCGTTAGTGAGATCCAATTCTGCAGTCTTTAAATTAGCTGAAAAACTCCTCACTTTTACAAGATGACAGTTTAACAGGAAGCTCCCCTTCTTGCTTTCTATTTATGGGAACAAGCTGGGCTATAAACGTGGGACTTGGTACAGCTCAGGGCCAAGGTATGGGTCCGTCTTGGCTCTCTGGATATAAATACAGGTGAGTCACTGGATGTGCCTGTACACACCTTGAAAGAAAAGTACCTGAAGTGATCGCTGACTGCCAGGAAACTGTGCCAAATTGTTGGCAATGTCCTTTGCTCCTCCTTGGCTCATCTTCATTCATGAGTCCTGAGCCAAGTCAGAGTCTGCCCTTTGGCTCGTTTCATTGGCTGGCTCATTGCTACAATGTACACATTTTCTAATGAACAATTGTGTACACCCATGTACATACACACACAAACATAAATTTTCCACAGATTTCAGCATCACTTGTCACGACTTTAGTGGCTCTTCTTTCAAAAGGTGTGTGGTGAATATTATTTATGGTGACAGCATGCACAGAAGTTTTCGTGCTTCTGAGGATTTTACTTCAGTGTTTGCTTACTTGCTGCATGGAAGTCCTCTTGGCATTATCTTAATTTGCTTAGATAAAAGAGGAGTCAAGCAAAGAATTTCTGTAGGTCATTTAAATAAATACTTCCATTTAGATCAAAATTTGTACCTGTGCATAAATGTGATCTAATGGTTTAATTCTGATCTAGTTAAGGATGTGAAAGCGTTTAATAACTCCTATGAATTCAGTGGCCTTGTTATAGATCCTCATGGGTATATCTGAGAACTGAATTTGGTTTGCAAACCAAAAGAATCCTAAACTGCCTCTTTTTCTCTTTGCTGATGGTGTGCATGGTGCACAGTACTTTTTCACTGTAGTGGGATGAAAGATATTTTCAAAGATACTCTTGCAATAATAGAGTGAGGGTGTTGTACAGCCAGGGTTTAACTGGGAAACGCTCCACTTTTCAAAAAAAAAAATTTTCCGCCTTCTCTATGCGAGATCTTTGCCAAAGGGTGTACATGTTACTGTTGCAGCCAAAATTACTGTTATAGCCAAGGGATGTACACGTTTCTGTGTAAAGGCGTTGCCAAAGGGTGTGCGAGTTACAGTTCAAAGTTACAGTTGAAGGGGCATTCCTGGCTTTAACGTTTGTGATCTGCTTATCCAGTCAATTAAACGCGGTTTATTTTCAGATGGCTGAGGGGATTGCTCATGTGATGCAGAGACTATTGCTATGGGAGCCCTTAAAAACAAGTTCCCTTTTAACTTTTTGGTGTTATGCAAGGTATTACTGGTACTCATGGTATTCCCCATTCCTTGTACAATACGTGCTTCTGCAAAGAATAGCTTACCTCCAATTAAAGATGGTAAAAACGCTCCATTTTTTTCTCTAAGGGTGCCAAATAAATTGCCAGTCTGCCCCAGGCCATGCATGGCTGTTTAGCAGGCTACTTCGTGCAGCTGTAGTCACATTTTGCATGGTTTTGAATTAGTGGCAATAACTCAAGAAACAGATCTGGTTGGCAGACGGAATTTTCCAGCATAAAATGCCATTAGACAGTGGGGTCAAAGCCACAGCAAACAAAATGCAACAAATTATAGAGAACAGGTCAAAAAAGTAAGAGAACAGAACTGGTTGAAAATGTACAATGAATCCTCCATATTTTCCTGCCAGTACCATTGGAAATCTGATGGCTCTGGTCTGCCAGGTATGTGCTCTCTCTCTCACGCAATAATTTCTCAGATTAATCCTTTACTATTGTATCAGAGCTCCTCATCACTGTCAATGGGTTCTTTCTTCTGCTGTTGTGGTTGATCCTGAGCAGATGTTTCCGCGCTAGAACTCTGGTTCATCTGGTCTATTTTGTGTTCGGAGGAGAAGCTGAACTAAAACTTCCATGGACATTGGCCGCTAGATCTCCTTTGACTGTATAGAGAGACCAGGGTGGTTTCTTCATGAGGAAGAAGTCTTTCATTCACCTTTGCCTTCAGACATTTGAAGAACTAACACTGGTCTTCGGACATCTCCAGCAGTGCTAGTTGTTCAATATATCAGAACTAAAGAAAGATATCTAATCTTTCTGAAACAGATATGAAAAAGTTGCCCTCTTGAGATGCTTGTTTTTCTTCACAGACTAGAGAATTTTCCAGGAATAAATGAGACTAGATCAGGTCTAACTTCTACTTATTTAAAGATGAGATAAATCTCTTCGTCTCACCACTGATTCACAACAGAATTAAGGCAGTTCAAAGAAAGACGAACAAGACGAGTAGGAGCAAGGAACACTTTTGTTTGATATGTCTGTGATGAGAAATTAATTTAGAGGGAAAGTAGGTAAAGAATAACATGATAGGGATGTTGACTAGCAGACTGGAAGAAACAAAATTAATACAAATACCTACTCCAGTCAGGAGAAAAGGAGGATCAAATTGGATGGAACAAGCCTGAATATGGAAAAGAGAACCCCTTTCCTCCATACTGCAAAATCATCCCATAGCCCTGCCAGAGCAAGACCTCAACAGTTTCAAAGGACTTGGAAAAAGATGGGAGGTATAACAAGACAAGGAGGACACCAGCAGTTGCTTTAGTTAGTGAGAAAATGCAATTAGTTTCTCACACAGGGGTAAAGGGGTACACTGTATGGTATGTACAGATTGGTGCAAATTGAACTGCTGACCTTGTCATTAGTCATTCTATGAGAAACCTAAAAAAGTTTGTACATTTGCCCCAAGCCTATGTTTGATTTCTGGATGTGTAGCCATATTTACCTAATGCTTGTAAACAAGCCAAAACTTGCATGCATAAAAATGGTATTTTTCTTTCCAAATTTGTTTAGAATTTGCTCCTTATGTTGCATGTAAAAAGTAACATTGCTTTTATTTGTTGAAATGAAATCACTTCTAACTTTCTCTTTTATGTCTTCCACTTTTACAAGATGTTTCTTCTGGCAATATCAGTCAACTTTCTTTACCTTGCTCTTTGTTCCCACATTGCCAATATTTCTGTGCTGCTGACTTCTGCACATATCCTCAGGAGTTTTTCTGATGATACCGTGAACAGGAGACCCTGGATGTTTACCAACTCCTAACTTATTTATTATACCTGGCTCACTTCCTAGGACACAGTGAAAACAGTGTCTGTTCTTGTTGATTGCTAAACAAACCTTGTAAGGAAGCAGTCCTCCAGTATGTCTAGGAACATTGTTTCTTCCCTTGGGACCCCATCACTGTCATCAAGAGCAACACCTGGAAAATAGTGGCTGTCTGAGCTTCTGTACAAACCTTGCTACCTGCACATTTATCCATGTTTTTCAGCAATATGCAAAGAAATATCTGTTCTGTTTTCTTGCTGTTGTCTTTAGTATTTATTGAGTTACACCTCAAAATCTGTGAGCTGCATTGCCAAATACAATTTACTGAAATATCTTCTTCTACATTTAATCCAAAGCTTAAACACACAGCAATGATTAACTCATCAGGGTATGGAAAACTCCAAGGCCAGAACAAAGGTTTGTGTTCCTCAAAGAATCTGTGATTCGACTGCTTTTCTGTCTGTAGTATGTCCAGCATTAAATGGGGGCTGAAATTTTCAGCACTGCCCTAGAGATCTGGATACTCATATTCCCTTAAAACATCATCCTAAACATTTCCAAGAGAATGCCAGGAATGCTCATACAGATATGAGTCTCTTGCCTCATCTCTGACTGACCTGACGTATAAGTGCTTATGAAACATTAAAACTTACATTATTCCACATGCATCTCCGCGATGATGCTGCCTTTAATATCGGTCATAGTGAATCTCCAGTAACAAGAATTTGCATCTTCTTTTACATCTGTCAGGAAATTTGTGTTTTTCCATCTTTTTTCTTCTGTTCCGCCTTGATTTTAATGCAGTGATGTTTTCCCAGAGCTCCTACCACTATTTTAGAACTGAACAATATCTGGCAAAGAACGGTCAACGCTTTAGTTCTGAAGGGCTTTTTAAGCAGCTGGAAACCCTGGCTGTCAACCTGCTACACAGCAGTTTATACATGTCTCCTTTGCACCGCTGTCTCTGGGGTTTGTCAGTGCAAATGTGAAACTCTCGAATCACTGGAAGTCTGTCGGTGGAAACAGTGCTTGCAAAGCAGAGGAAAGCAAAGAAGAAAGAAAACAGAGATGAAAGATTAAAAAAATTGAAATTGGCCTCTGAACTGCTGATGATATTTCTGAATGGTATTATTTTTAAATATGGTGCCATTTTTCCCTGAAGGGGCTTGACTTCTCTCACTGCTTGAGTGCACAGTGTGATCAAAGAGATGACCAGTCTCAGTTCCAGACTCTGACTTGGTCTGTATCCCAAAGGGTCTCCTACCATAGCCCCTATTTCAGGAATCCCCAGTAAAATGTGGCAAGCTCTCCTGAGTGCATTCCTGAGCAGGAGGGGACTTTCATGCCTTTTTACCGACCTCATTCCACAGCCAAAAGACGTTGCATTTCTCCTTGTGCAGGAGTCCAGGGCACAGCCAGAGGACCTGCCAAGCCTCCTTCAGTGATTCCACACAAACCCGTTCATTCCCCACTCCACATACCTCTAGAAGCCCAGAGTCTGTTTCTCGATTTTATCACCTGACAAATTTCCATGACTTTTCACTTCACTGAGTCTAACAGGAAAAAGAGGGCACTTACACTCAAATTCCTGGGACTATGTCACATGTCCCGCAGACTATGACACACATCCCACTGTTTGATTCCTGACATGACTGGGGAATCATGTGTAGCAGTACAGCAAGTTTGTTCTTGCACTGACCTGCAACTGCTAAATCCATGACACAAGAGGTTACACACAGCTTTAATAACTATAACTCTTTTGTCTTATCTGCCACACTGAGTGCAGATAAAGGCAGGTATGGAGAGTAGATCAGAATCCCTGTGGGACACAGAGGATAAAGTCAGCCCAAGTGTGAAACAGATAATCCTGTTTACCTCATCTGTATCAGCCTAGTAGACCATCCACATCTTCTGCCTTCATTGCCAAGGAGCAGGAAGGTACCTCCTTGTCAGACACTTCCAATCTGCTTTGCAAGTAGAGGTGTCATAGCCCAACTCAAAATGCCCTTAAATAGTATGGCTGGTGAGTAGGAACTGGCATTTGCTGGATGGGACAGGGCAGGGACACAGCTAATTCCAGGTGAGCCAACCACTGTGTATGCTGGGAGTCAGAACCCTCAGCATCCTCAAGAGAGATTGAGAGTCCATTCACTGATTAGCATCGACTCCTTGATGCACTGTATTCTTGTCTTGCAGTTAGAGCACCTGCTGCTGGCCACAAGAACCTCCTCCTCATCATCCTCCTTTAATCTGAACAAACATTGTCCTGATGATTTTTGTGTTCTGAATGCTCACCCTACTTGTACAACAAAGCTGATTCTGCCAGAGTGCTCAAAAGTCACTGCAAAACTGTTGAAAACTCTCGTGTTTTGCAGGTACCCTGGGCCAAATCACCCAACCTGGCCTAACTTGTGTAAATCAGTGGCCCAAAACTCAATGTCCCTGGGCCTTTCCAGGCTTGTACTGGGATTTTCACAGCCCCAGATCTACCAGTGTTCAAGCAAGAACAGTGGAAAAACAAGATTTTGGCCTCCCTCTTTATCTTTTGAGGAAGTTAACCACAACAGAAGTTAGTTATTTACACAATACTTCAAGTTGGTCTGAAGGAAAACAAAAATCAATCACACAGATGTTTTGGGCTGTTTTTTTCTCTCTTGCTCTGATGCACAAATTAAACCAGGGATTAATCAAACAATTAATTGACAAGAACCCTGATTTATGTCAAGTTAAGTTACAACCCGCAAATATTTGCATAGTGTTGGATGTAGATTTAAACACAGACTCCATAAGTATTTTTTTTAACTATGAACATTTCTTGAGGATAATCCAAGTGCAAAACTCAAGCTCTTCCTCCTTCCTGATGATTTGAATGGATGGATTGTGGCAACAGTCACGCTATTTGTGTTAAAACCTTAATCTGATAAATAACTTTCAGGATGATTTTTAAAAGCACAAAGGGCAGTAATGTGTCTTGCTCCCACTAACAATTCAACAGTTAGGCACCATGCTCCAGCTTACATTTTCAAAGATTTACCTTCTTTGTCTTGAAAGCTGTGTTGACAGCAAGCTCCATTCAGGACATTCTGCCGAGAGAAGCCAACAGGCGGTCTCAGACCTTCCTGTGGATGTGTGAAGAACAACTGAGTAACCAAAGAGCAGGGAAAGAGACTGATGTGCTGTAAGCAAGGAAAAAAAGAAATTTCTCAAGGTTAAATTGTCACAGCTTGTCCACGACTCAGAATCTGAAACCTCTTTCAAAAAGTAACTGCAAAGTGACACACACACACACACACATATATCTATATATATATCTATCTATAGCTATCTATATCTATCTATATCTATATATATCTATATGTACATATATCTTGTTTAGGCACCAAAAAGATCTTCTAAGGTTATATTCCTTTGTCAAAAAGGGACCCTAAGTCTGCTGTTGTTTAAAATAGTCCTTTGGAGAGGTAAATTCAGTTCTCTGTCCTTTAGCATGTTGTCTCATTCTGGCACAGTGCTCTCCGTACCTCGCAAGGTGATGCTTGTGAGGTGCTTTTCATGAAATTTAACTAATTTTATTCAAATCTATTATTTTAAGACTGTGTAACCCATGGATTTAAAAGATAGGTTAAAAAATATTTGAGGCTTTGCTAGAGTTTTCCAGCTGTTTTGAGAAGTTGAACGTAAATCCTGGTTTGCTAAAGGAGTGCTGGGCCCTAGCAGCAATTCGATTTTCTTTATCTATTGGATGGGAAAGAGAGCAAGTTTCTTTACAGAGCTAAGCCACACTGTTTGCAAGGTGGCATAGTCTGTCTGGCTTTTACTAACACGTGGGAGCACAATGCATCTCCTGCCTTGCCTTCTGCTAAATCCTGCAGCCTCCAGGGCTCTGCTGGGCTCATCTCTGTGCTGGTAATTCTCCACAGACTGGCTCTCTGGGCTGGTGCTCCCGTGCAAACAAAGCTGTTGTGACACAAGAGCAATGCCTGCGAGGTTGCCCGCAAACAAAGCCATGCTTACCGAGTTTATCTGCATGAATTGGTAGAGCTTGCCCGTTCCTGCCCCGTTCTTTTGGCTCAGACACCTTAATACTGAGTATATCCCTCGCTATATGCTGAGTAATCTGTTGTGAAAAATGCCTCCGAAGAGGCCCCATTATGCACGCTCTCCTACCAGGCAGCATTAAAATCCTGCCTAAATGGCCTGATGGCTGATTAAAATCCCAGAAGTTTTTAAATGATTATTTATGCTTCACAAGCATTATCTAGTGATTGTTGAAGCACCTTGCCGGAAGCCTGCTTTGTGGTGAGTAATGAAATAATGCAAATTGATGGGAGAGCTGGTGCCTATTTTTAAAGGAGAACAGGCTTCATTAGATGACAGGATCAATGTCGTCTGTGTGAGCTGTTGAAAAGATTTGTTGACAGGTACATCAGGCTCCCTATCATGACAATCCACACAGGAGGGTGTCAGAGACCGAAAACCTTCCTGACCTCTCTGACTGGGAGACCTGGGCAGTGTTGCCATGAGTATGGAAACAGAGAGGGGAAATGATGAGTGGAGAGAAGACATGGAGGAATCCCAGAAATATGTAAAAGCTTTGGCTTTACACGGCTGCATGCGGAGTTATGGATCATCATATCATACAGATCATACATTTTGCCACCATCCCAAGATCCCAGCAAGGGATCACTGCAGCTTTCTTGGACCTCTGGCATATTCTGTGGCTAGGGCCACAGAAGGACAGGATGAAGTTCTGCTTAAGTTTTTTTAGATAATTTAGGATTTAGCAGCTTGTCAACAGAATATACAAGAACCTATCAATCCTAGATTTACCATTTTGAACATGATTTTGGCCAGCTATGGTTTAAGTCATTGTTGCCTAGCATGTTGTTCCAGTTTCTGGTATTTAAAATGAACCAAGAGACAAAGCCAAGTTTGAAGACCACCAGCTCCATGAAGCAACCATCTGATAAAAAAAGAGAACAAATACCAAGAGAAAAAATTGACAAAGACCCCGACCTTCTAATGTTTTAATTAAGACTGATATTAGAATCAGGGTATTCAGTGGCAGTGAATATTCATTTTCAGGCACATTTCTATTACCTCCATGACTTGGAAGTAACCCCTAAACATTAATGAAAATACGCATGAGAGTAAAAAGTGGCTCTTTCACTGTCTCAGTTTCTCTTGGAATTGAAGGTGTTTGGTGTGTACTAAAAGATCAAGGTTTTATTGGTTTCCTCCTTTGTTTGCTTTTCATTGGGCATGGCTCCTGTGAGAAAGCTCTGATTTAAAGTTGCTGCATTGCAGTATGATGTGCTCAGTCGTGAGATTCAAATCCCAAATGACAGGCCAACTGCGATTCCTCCCAGCTAGATCTCATCTAAACTAACTCTGGCAAAGGGCACCTTTTTATTTTGGAGACAGATCTGGAACTGAAATATTAGAAAAAAAATATTTTGATTTGGATATTTAAGTATTCTTGGTGTTTAAAGCTGTAGTTCAGCCCCACTCCACTGGGGGTTTTCAGTGTTATTGTGTCCAAAACATTCAATGTGAGCTCCTGAGAGCACATTCTGGTACATAAAATTGAGTTGAGTCTGAGTCTAGCTGCCTTAGTCCATTCAGACCTGCTTCAGACCCTTTTTACAGGAACCCTGCCTTTGCTTGGTATCCACCTGCAAACTGCAGAGTGCCTGGGTTCCCACAGTGAGGTACTCAGGTTTGTGTGGAAGTCACTCAGTTTAGAAACTTAAGCATTTCTAATTTTTAAGCTCTGGAGGCCCAGCACAGCATTTAAAGAATGCCTAATGTATGCAAACTCAATTTTGCCCAGCCCAAAGAAATGTAGTTGTCACCACTGCCAACTTTTGCATTGCTCTTAATTAAACATGTTTGCCTTTGCTGGTTTGCAAGAGAGGAATCAGCAGCTCCAGAGACTTGTATTAAAGAGTGCAGGGGTGCCATAGATGTCCATGGAGTCACAGAACAGATTGCTTGATGTCCTCATATTGAGGCACATCAAGATGACACTCCAACCTTCAATACACAACATGTTTGTATAAAAATAAATGAAAAGTACAGAATCACCAACAGCTGTAGTCCTTACATTTTTTAAAAAGTGCATATACAATCACTCCTTGTGAATTCCCATACCAGAATTAATGTCCCTGCCCAGAAGCTTGGGAGATAGTCCATGGATACATAATAGACTGAGGAGTTAGAGCCCACAACTACTGCCTCCCAAAATGGAGCCCTAACTGCATCAAACAGCACATTTTGGGCCCATCATGTAGCCAGATATACAAGAATGATGGGGCCAAAGGATCAGTGAAAGGCAACCTAACTGATGTTGAGGAAGATGTCAATTATGGACTTTTTGCACAAGCTCACTTTTGTGGTTGGACTCTTTGGCAGGGATAAGCAGCTCTGATAGGAGGAACCCTCCGAGAACCCCTCCCTGTCTGTCCTGTCCATTTAGACCACAGGCACTCAGAGCCAGGAAAGGACCTCATTCACTGAGGCCATGATTCCCCTTCTGGTCCCTGACTGACAAGGACAACGGTGGGGACTGAAGACAATGCAAATATTGCTGATGTCCAGCTGGCTCCATCAGGCTCCTCAGGGAGTCAGGGTGATTTCTGTGGAATGTGATGTACACTACACAGTTTGGCGTTTCTGATCTCCCTTGAATATACAACAGCACTGCAGACCTTTCCTATTTGCAGGGGACTTTGATTCGCTCTCTGGCCACACGAGTCACCTCTTCCTAGCTGTACGCAGAGTGTTTTATCGTGTGAAAAAAGTGCTCCATCCAAACAATGTGAATTAAAGGTAAAGCAGGGCTACAGAATTCCTTCTTTGTAATAAGTTATCCATTAAATACCACTTGAGCTTTTCTTGTTTTAAAGCATATGTCAACATAATCTCAAATACTTTTTATAAAGTACTAGTAGTAAGTCATTAAAAATGACAAAAATGTCTTTAATCTATAAAAAATATTTTAATCAACTGAGGTATCTTTTTCAACATAACAAAATAAACACAACCCAGACTAGGCTATCTAATCTTCAGCTCACAGTGGGATGACTTTACAACAGAATGTCAGAATCACCAGCTAAATTCATTGGGTGCTTACTGCTCTCAGGAGCTTTCAGGTATGTTCTCCTGACTACTGTGAAATATCCTAGCTCTTTTTAAATATTTACAGATGTTGAGTATTTATATGTTTGCATTTCCTCGGGGGTAAATCCTTGCACTTTCTGAAAGGTGCCATGATTGAGAAATAGGAAATAACTTTTTGATAGCCATTGATCCAAGGCAAGATAATCATTCAATAACATCTGTGAGCAGCCATTCAGAATTTTCATCCTCTTCACTTGATTAAAATGACCAGATATCTCGGAGAAGACAGAGGAGTTCAGAGAACAGGGGAGAAACCAGTAATTATATGGAATGGAATATAGTTTGGGATAACCATCTATAACATAGCCACATAGCATTAATAATTTAAATGTAATATTTATCCATGTAGCATACTGCATAGTTGAGAAGCTGGGTTGAAAGGTGACCTTCTGTTTTTAAATTACTCTAATTGAAGCTGATCTGTGTTTTATATGGTGAGGCCATAATAAAGAGCAAGATGCAGCATAAAAGTTTATGATTATTATGCACATGGTTCACAATGCGTGCTTGATCTCCATTCATATTTCATATTTTATTGTATGACAATTATCAAACACTTCTTTTCTGTGATCCTTATTCCCTTTCATGCTGCTTCTAATTGAACAGAAGAGATCTCCACAGAGGGATTTCTACCATTTATTCATATAAATAGAGATGGAGATCTCTCTGTGGTATTTCCCCAAGTAAATATTTGCTGGGATTTAACAATCACATTGTCTAATGATGGACAAATTTTACTTCCACTCAGACCAGTTTTCTAAAGTAATTTTCATAGATTTATCTCTTCTCCACAAATTTAAACTATTTTATGTTTTTAATGGAGTCTCTAATAGATATCTGGCTGTCATAACCAAATGCAAAATTTGATATCTATGCTTGTTTCTTTGCAGGAAAGCAATGCAAGACTCAGAGAAGCTGTTCTCTTGAATTGAGGGACTTCTCTCTTCATGCTCAAAAATACGTAGGTGATACAATTTTGTGGCTTTGGTTCATGTGGTGGTTGATATCTGTGGCTCAGAGTGTTGGGAAATTTGCTCATCTCAAACCCAGGCTGTTTTTTCTACTGAGGTCCAAGAGGACCTGTAGATGTGATACCTCCCAAGGTACAATCACCACAGGGAACAGCAACCTGGCTTTCACCTTCTGAGAGTCACAAAGAACAAATTTCTTTGCTAGTGAGTGTGTGACAAGAAACTACTTCTATTTGCTGGCAGTTTCTGGCGCTGTATCCTCATTTCTCTATTAAAACATTAAGTACACTGTGCTTTATGTGTGTATTTCACACATTTACACAAACACAGACAGATTTCTTTCTCAGTACAGGCAGTACAGAACCCTTTTTACACCATTACTGCAATAAAGGGAGCTCTGGTAATGGTGAAGGAAAGATAGAAAGAACACTGCTTCTTATTTTCTCATACACTAAGCATGCAAGGGTAGACACAAGTCATTCAGTGTTCATTTTATTTCTGAATTATTTCTTCATAATTTGTTTGCCTCTGTTTTCTTTAGAAAAGGGTTACCAATAGTTAAAAATTTTTGTGATTTTTTGCTGAAATTGCTTATTTGTGTATGAGTTTTTAGCCATGTCTGTTCTTGGAAAGTAGCCTGCCTCCTCTGCAAAACAGTATTCCAATAATGCTTGTGTTTCTCAGCTCTGGGCTGGAGAGACTATGAAAAGTATCTCCCTTTTTAACAAATCTTTCAAAACTACTCAGCCCCTTAATTTCATTATAAATTGGACTTGTACAAATCCTTACAAGTATGGTTGCCCTTTGACAGTTCTTCCTGCTTTAGTCTTAGAACAGCAATGGGAACAGAACTCTTGATCACAGCAGGAATGCATTTATGATCATGCATTGCTCAAGTCTGTTTTTATTTCTCGTTTTATGTAAAATGCTGCAGTAATCCCTTTAGAATTCCCCTCAGCTTAAATCTCAGAGACTGTTCAAGACTGCCTCTTAATGTCTCAAGAGCACTTCAGCTCACATAAGCCTCATATTCAACAGGTAAAGCCCACTTTGTTCTATAGAGATGGCTGAAGTAATGTAAAATTAAAGATTTAATCTTCTGTGGTAACTCAGACTGTCCTCAGTGCAGCACAAAGACACTAAAAGTCTGTTAACTTTTAAGTAAGTAGAAAATTCTTTGATTGACAGTGGTCTGCTGTATTGATCCCAAAAACTATGCCACAACAAACTTTATTACAATTGGGTGAGAAGACTTATTGCACACTTTGGGAACGCAAGGGGATTCGTTTCACTATTAACAGGTTTTCTCCATTATAAATTTTAATTGACAGGATTTAAAGGCAATTGAAGTCGAGACCAAACATTTTGGACAAATTAAGGAAGGAATTTTTTTGGTTTTTGTTGTTTTGGGGGTTTTTAAAACTAAATTTAGACGGAAGCAGTCAAAGGAGTGACTGGGCACTTGAGAGTTCAAATAACTGGTAATTATATTAAATGGAATATAGTCTGCACACTTTTATTCTCATTAGAAACTTCACACAGGAGCTTAACTGATCTCTACCTTCAATGTGTTTTCTCCCAGCTAGTGGAGAGATGCTTGCACAATGGACTCCACCAATTAATGCAGCCCAGGCTGACATTCAAAGTGGGTTAATATGGACACAGCCAAACTTAGCACATATTTCCTCAGTCCCAGATCAATCAGGTGCTTCCAAATCCCCCTAGTCTTACCCTCAGCAAACCAACAGAAGCCGTGTTAAAATTGTCTGGGCTGGTATCCCTCAAGTCTACTAATGATTTTGCCAAGAAGAATAAATGCAGCCCACAGATGACTCCAGAAGCAAAGCAGCCAGGCATTTTGGTTGATGCTTTGGAAATAATTCTGATATTTCAGGGGTACTTTTCTACCTTGAACTGAGACCAAAAGTTTAAATGTTAATTTCTTTGTGTACTTAAGTGTTCTGGAAAATTGCAGTTGGCCAGGCACGTAAATGAAACATTTTGACTGAGAATAATTAGTACTAATCTGTTTCCAATGCCGTGGCTCCAGATCCTCATCAGAGAAATGGAGGACCTGTTAGGTCCCAAACACAGGGTGACTGAACAGTTCTTTAGCCTGTATTGACTTGACTTTATATCAGAAGTTTACTGATGACAGGGCAAGCTTAGACAGATTCCTCATGTGAACATACATAAACCCATGTTTAGGCATCATAATATATGAACTGAATCTTACCCAACATAATTAAACTGCTATAGCTCTCTAATTTGCTCATGAAGACCAAAGCCTTTGCAGTCTGTGCAATTCCTTCTAAAATGTAGCACTGGAACATTCCTGATATTATATTCCTGTTGTATTTTAAACTGTATCTCTTTGGGACAAGCTTCTGAGATTTTTAAAATAAGTACAAAAGATTACAAAGAACTGAGGCCTATGGATCATTCTTTTTTTTTCCTCTGTTTTGATAGCTCCCCATCTAGAAGAATTCAGTATTTTCCCTTCTCTGTCTTCTTTCCATTGCATTCTCTTGCTCTTACATCATGTATTGCATCCAAAATGTCTGATTCAAGGTAAGGCAGGGGAAATTACTAGCAATATTCAGAGACTGTTTTCAGTGGAGCAGTTGGGTGGCCATGGGAAGCACTCCCACCCAAAAGGTGACTGGATGCAAAGCAGTGGGCCTCATTCTCCTCTTTATTGTTCCGTTTTCAGTAAAGCATGATCTTATCATTGAGACAAAGACCCTAAGAACATCCCTCTCTTGTTTGTTTTGGAAGAGGTCCCAGATCTGTAACCAGTGGACACCTTGAGCATGAAGAGCAGAGAGAAAACATTGCTTCAGCTGCTCCTTCTTCCCCAAAATTCCTGTGTAGCCTGGCAGTAAGGCAGAAAGCTTTTGGGGATACTGTAATTAAAAACTGCATATCTGAGCATAGATGAATCCTGACTATGGACCTTGCACAACAAGGTTGTGTTTTACATTGTAAGTAGAAGAAAAGGACTATATTTACTTTCTTTTCTCTTTCAGAATCCAGAGGTGTTTATGTCCAATATTCAAATACTCTCAAGTGAACGAGAGATATGTATTTGGGCAAATATATATATGGCCAAATCCCTTAACACCCCAAAGTAAAAACCTCAAAATCCCAATGAGGTTTGCCCAGCACGACCCAGAATCAGGCACTCAGATGTCTCAGAGCTGCAGTTTTAAATGGCTTGCTGAAAGTGTGCAGCCTCATAGGCAATTTCATTTTGTAAATGTAGGCTCTGTGAGGAGTGCCAGGATAAAGATAGGGCTATAACTGCTTAAAGAAAAGGAAGAGGTTGCTCCTCAAGCACTCATCTCCCTACCTTGGAGTTTTAGTCCTTTGCCCATCATCATAGCAGCTGAGTGCTTGCTCTGTGAAAGATCATAATTGCCTGGGAAGGCTGTAAAGAAAAGGGAGCACATCTGCAAAATGTCCCTAAGCCCAGCTATCATCTCACTGCTCTGTCATGGGATCCTTCAATCTCAATCAAATAGCTTTTTGAACATACTGCAATAACACTGGCAATGTTACCCTACTTAAGTCCAGCCAGTGAGAAATACTGGGTCTGAGGCTCCCATAAGCTCACTTTTGCTTTAAGTAGGGTCTCATATAAGTTTTTGTAACTTTTCTCAGTTTCTTGTCCTCAAAGTCAGAGCAATGCTGTAGTTCATCTAGAACCAATACAAAAGCCAGGAAAAATTCTGGGGCCCGGAACAAAACCTGAGGTCTCTCTCGCCATCGTTCCCAATCACTGCATTAGAACTGCAATCTCCAGCTTATTTCTCATCTCTCCCCCTCCAACATACATAGACTTGAATTTTGTATTTTCTTCTCTAGCAATAGGCAAAAAAAGGAGAGGCAAAGGGTACCCCAGTATGACCAGCTGGTGTGTACAAAGCCAGTGCTCATTTTGGGATCGAATGAGTTTGATCCCCTTTGACTGAGGGAGACCGGAACTGGTTGAGCTCCACCTTCCCAAGGACAGCCAGGACTGCATCTTGGGGAGTCTTTGCTTCACTTTTCTATAAATACCCAGTTTCTAGTGAACCTTTAGGCACTGATGATGTCACAAATACCTGCAGCCCAAATTCAGTTTAGATGCCTGGGTTTTTTTCACCGTGGCCCACAAAATCTGCATTTAAGTGCTGAAGTGCTTGTTTGACTATTACTGCTTTTGACATTCTGACCTCATGCAAGTCAGTGTGTGTTCTACCCCTGACTTCAATACAACTGGAATTTGTCAGTAATGTCTTGGAGCTAATAGCCTGTTACTTGCTACCAGCTATGACTGGGCAATTTTTGATTTATCAGAGGAGTTGAAACATTCTTGATGTACCAGCTAAAATTTTTAATCAATCCAATGCAAAAATCCTCTTCTTCCTAATAGAATATTCTGTTTCTCCCCACTCCCTGGGAAATTCCATTATCTTCTGTCATGTGTCAAAATATATCCACTGAGTATTGATATCAAACAATTATGTGAGACAAAATCATTCGTGTATGGTAAGAAAGGAGAGGCAAATGACTGCATTCTGAACTGCTTCTCTCAGTAGCAATGTGGCAAAGGCTTCAAACCTCATATGAAAATGAGAAATGCATGTAAATTACTTTGTCTAAATGGATTTTCATTAGAAATGAAATACAAGCAGTTCAAAAATCACTAATGTTCACTGGCAAGAGCCAAATGGCTGAGTCAACATCACTTTTAGTCTTTAGTTCTTTTCTATAATGCTGAACCACTGAAATAGTCTGATCAAACTTGGCATTTCACTGTGCCAGATTAGTTAAGTCATAGACTGACTCATCCTTGGGGTATGACAAGTGCTAAATGAGCTACTGATCCTTTGCACTGCTGGCTACAGCTCACTGTGGGACTAGGACACAGACAATAGGAAATATTAATAGTGGGTGTCTCTGTCCTCCTGTTTAATTATTCTTATTTATTCTGCATAGGTTCTCTTCTTCACCCTAGATGCTGAGTATTTTAACTGTGATGGAAAGGAGAGAAGTCCAACACTCATAACTAAAAAAACGTGAAGAGTCATCAAGATTCCAAATGTCACTTTGAGCAGGACTTGAAGTTTAGGCCTGAAATCCTACATCTGTACACGGTACAGCCTCCAGGATATGAAGAAGGAGGTGTACCATAAGATATAAGCAGGATTATGCACTGGAGAGGTAAGAGCTGTGCTCTGCTGTGCATCCAAGAGCATCTCTGTGCTCAGAGCTGTCTAACAGAGCTGTGCCCCTCAGGTAGCCAGGCTGGGGGGAGCTGCTCCGGTGAAGGCAGACTCCTCAGGAAGATATCCTGAGATCCAGAATACGGATACTGACTGAAAGCCAAAACTTTCAGAGTTCAGCAAGGGCTTTTTAAGTGTAGGTATCTGAAGTCTGCTTGTGTGGAAGATATCCTGATGTGTATCTGGTCAGGTGCAGAACAAAGAGGCAAGAAACATGGTGACAAGCCTCCCAGCAGCCTTTCTCACCGCCTCTTTCAGGATGCCCGAGTTTTCTCTGTAATTCTTTGGCTACAACTCTGTGAAAGGACTTGGAGCTTTATGGCCTTGTGCTCTGCATTTGCTTTCCTCTGAGGAATTGCTTTGGATTCAGTCAACAAGATATGCTAAATGGAAAGCTGTTCTAGGTATATCTCAAGGCAGTTTAGTTTGCATTATTGTCCACTGGGGATATTCTTATCACACTATTTGTATGCAGAACTGTTAAAACTGACACAGACAGGCCTGCCCCATCCTTGTTTCTCTTGAGCTCCATGGCATCCAACACTCTTGAATCTGTACAGAACACAGAAATGCACAGTTCACTTTTACAGTATTAATTGGATGACAGTGCACTTAGATAAAAAAAAAAAAAAAAAAGGATTTGAATGCTGTCTTGGTTTAGCTTTTTGTTCATTAAAAGAGAGTGAAACTATTCTGCCTGAATCCACCTCAGTGATGCTCCTCAGGTGCTCTTCTGCATGAAATGGGAGATTTTTGCTGTTTAAAAAAAAATAAAACAGAAAAACATTTAACAAAAAGGGATGATCTGGAATACCTGCTCCGTTCTGAATTGGAGCTTCTTGTCTCCAGCCCAAAGACAAAGCAACTGCTCAGAAGCAAAGCAGGAGGTGGCACTGAGCTAAAGATGTCCACACTGTCCTGATACTGTGTACACATGGAAGCTAACAACTACAGCTGGAATGAAGTATCTGCAACAACTTCTCAGCTCAATAAAGTCTTCTTAGATAGATAATATCATCTACTGTCAGTGGCTCTCTTTCACTTTACACTGAAAGTTCAGGTACAAGTCCTCCTCCTGCACTCTGAACTGTTATGTAGGACAGTTTTAGCTGCCCCAAAACTCGGTTTTCCAATAGAATCAGCATTTGAAATGCCTGAGACTGGTGATACACTGGCACAGTTGCCCAGAGAAGCTGTGGATGTCCCTGTTCAAGTTGCTCAGCTCAGAGCCCCATGCAAGCCCCACCAGGTTGCATGGGGCTCTGAGCTGTCTGGTCTAGTGAAAGGTGTCTCTGCCCATGGCAAGAGGGTTGGAATCGGATGATTTTTAAGGTCCCTTCCAACCCAAAACATTCTATGATTCTGTGATTTGAGAAACCTGGATCTTTTTACTGGGATGTCTGCATGACTGTGCTCCCTGGACCTTGGGCTGAGTCCTGGTTGCTGTTCCTGCCCAAGCTGCAGCAGATCTGGTTCACATTGCTGAGGGGAGCAGCCCCTCCAAGCTGCTCTCACCTGTAGTTTGACTGAACACCTGCCTGTGAGGTTGGGCTGCAGTCTCTGGGAATCTCACTAAGGTTAGTAAAAATAAACATTGAAACTTAGTAAATTAACTGTTACTTATGCAAAGTCCATTCAGTACAGCAAAAGTACAGCAGAAGCTTATGGTATCTTTTTTTGTATCCTGGAGATCGTAGCAAATTGGGTTTGGTCCATGACAAGTTCTCCCAGAGTAATAGCACACGGTCTGAAGTGTACTTGCAGGCTCTCGATAGAGGTTTGAATAGCACCTCCTGGTCAGCAAAAGCAATCCTTCACTACCTCAGCCTCTGCCAAATTAATTCCATAAATGCTTTAGTACTAAAATATTTGTAAGCTTGAAAAATTAGATCTGGAGAATGAGTTATTGTCTTAGTCCAGGAAGGCATGCAAGCCTTTAAGGAAGGCGGGTATGATATCAAACTAATAATCACTCGTTTAGAAACTGCTAAATGCTATGAAAAAATGCCCTGGTGTCTGGAGAGTTTAAGACAGACCCACAAAGTAAGAAACAGCTATTGCTACTGGTGGCTTGTGAAGCCATGAAATATGTCTGATATTCACTTTCCAGGTCTGTGAGTCACACAGATACGACATCTTGCTTCAACCAGAAACAAGATCCACTTTACCCAATAAATTGACCAGGCAAGGCTGTTCATTTGACCTTAATTACCCAAGTGTTCGCCCAATATTATGCAGACAGACAACATCAGTTGACACACTGGTCCTGCTAATAGTGATACTTAGCACTCCCTACCATTTTTCATCTTCAAAGCACTTTCCAAATTTTACTTAATTAATATCTTTGAAGATGCCAAACTGTTTGCTGATATTTCACTGATAGTTTCTGCTTTTTCCAGAGGAAAAGATGCTATTTCCTAATTAGGTTTTAGCAAAGACACTACTGACTTCCCCTTCTTCTCATCTGGTTTTCAGTATCCTTCTTTTTCCAGCAATCTGACCTCTCGCCAGTCGGCACCTGGGGAATTATTGCCTTACTTGCCTTTTAAATGGCAGATAACAAATTGTTGTCAAAGCAAAACCTCTCAATTTTTCTTTAAGACAAATTTAAATGCTACATGCTTAACTCTCAGAACTTAACCCTTTTAGTCAGTAACAAAGTAGGAGTCAGTGAATTCCAAAAAATGCCAAATAGTTTTCTATCTTTTAGATATGTTTCAGAGGCATAGTTTCCTGACTTTCTGCTTGTTAGAGTCTTACAAACATTTATCAGATGCTTGAGTTATAGCCACTGTTTCAGCGGAAGCTTTGTCAGGTAGTTGAAATATGGATGTGATTCTGGACCTTTCATGTTTTCATGGAGCATGTAAAGCCACATACAGTGTATTACATGTCATTAGCACTGCTGCATCTGTCACCCTCAGAGGAGAACTGGCTACTGGCAGAGTGCACTCTAAAGTCACAAACAAGCATTTCCACCAAGGTAATGAAGATCATAGCTTTTACACACAACAACAGTGTATTTAGGGGAAAAAAGTATCTGCAAAGGATGACTTTATCCTATAAAATTAACTGAGAAAAGCAGATTTTCGGTAGGTGGGAGGATAGTGTATTGCTCAGACAGTTTTGCAAAGCAGACAGAGAGCAGGTTCTTAGGATACTGCTTCAATACCCTCTGGGCCACTCAAAAATTGTGCCTTACACTACATTACAAAACTCTCACTTGTTGAATTTTAAATGACCTAGACATTAAAGAAGATTAATTTCCTTCTAGTCCTTTTCTTTTCATTTTGTTCCAGCCTCTCAACTATTTCTTCTAATTCAGCTGTAGCTATAATCATCCTTCAAATATATATCTGTCAGACACAGTACTGTCCATCATTTGTCACAGCTTAAATACGGACACACACACTCACACTCCACACTCATGTGAGTGTCCAGCTGTAGCTCTTTCATCTGCAGTTCAGCAAAGAACCTACTTGCATTCTGTTCAACAAAGCACTTAAACATAAAAGTAAGGATCAGGCTGAAGAGAAGCACATTGCAATTAGAAATGCATTGTTTAATTAAAGGTTGAGATGAATGGTACGTGTTAATACCTTATAAACTATAGGAAGAAACCTCCTTCCACTAACTTTCTGAGATTAAAAAAACCTCATTTCAGACAGACCGTGGGTACTTCTGCCAGCAGAAAATCCATCTGGCCTAACTCTAATAGGATGCTAAAAACAGTAACAGTGAGAAACACCCAGAGTAGAAATACTTGCTAAAGATGTGATCAGCAGCCAGCGTGCCCCTCGGGGACTCACTGTTTACTCCTCTGGAAGTTTAGGGTGGGTTTTTCCAAAAGAAGAAAATCTTAATAAAAATACACCCATCCTATAGGAAAAAAAACAGGGGAAAAAAAAGAAAAAAACCAATTTGGAGTAGAAGAAAAGAGAGAAGAGAGATCTCAGGGAGAAACAATTTGAAACCAGTCTACTGCTTCCCCCACCACAAGCCATTCACAGAACAAAAGGCCTCTGAGAAGCTATGGACTAAGAAAGCTCACAGAGGAGGTACAGGAGATAATTTGTTTAAAAGAAAGAGTTGCAAAGCAAAGGTCACTTCAAAGACTGCCCAGAAATGTGGAATGCTGGCCTGCTCCTCCCTTTCACACTGCAGTGTTGCCATGATAGTGTGCTCTATCCTACTTGTGAAATTGTTTCTAACCACAGAATATCTTGGTACCATTTTCCCTGTTCTCCTCATGGTTTTCAGGATCAAACTGTTCTCAAAGCTCCATGGCTGAAAGACAATATATTTAGTAGCAAAATGAACTATCTTGGTTTGTTTGTTTGTTTGTTTTTGACAGCTGTATTTATAATTCTTCGCAGATTGCTCAGCTGGGGTTCAAAGCTTTTCTTTAATTGTGCTTATTCTTCTGGAAGTGTCCTGGTACATCCTGCACTGGTTGAAACTGGATGACAAAATTAAAGTGAAAGAAGAGCTTTGCTGTTCTGTAGTAGCCAATTATGAAACAAGCATATCTGCTGTGAAGAAAAAAAGCTTTGTTAAAAAATTAAGAAACCAAAGCCATGCTGCCCTTCATGATTCTCAGGTATTTTGGTTCATTGTCATCAGTTTGGACACCTCTTCAGAGCTCTTTTTTTTTTTTTTTTGTTTCTGGGCCATTCATAGTATTTTAGTTCACATTTGTCATAGAAGAACGCATCTCAAGGTGTGTCTCCATTTGCTCCTGCAACTGAAATGGATGAAAGTATTTTGCATGAAAACAAGGCAGTTTCCCAAGGAGGTCTTTATTAGTTTCTTTTTCTGACCATTATTTTCCAAGAATTCAAGTTGACAAATGAATTGCAACCACTGGGAACTTGTAAGTTTAAGTAAAAATTACACTGAAAGAGGATTGAATCCTAGTAGTATGTGCGAAGCCATTCTGTTTTTGTAAATCCTGCTTCTGCTAAAATGAAGAATTCTGAAGAAGGTGCTACAGATTTTTACTTCTCTAGGACTACAGCAAGTCTGGCCCTCATTGGCCATGCTATACAGCATTGACTTTTGGTAGCATTATGAGAATACAAAGGAAAAGAAAAAGAATTCTTTGCCACTCTGTTGCTTACCAATTCTGCAGACTTATTTTTCTCTAAGTATATGTATTGTGACATTTTCGAAATGAAATCAGCATCTAATCCATCCATGAGTAATCTAGCTTGTAGGAAACAGAGAACAAAAAGTGTGCTTTTAGATAAATCCTAATTAATTGTACATGCAAATGTCTTGGATGGATGTGGTCATGCAATTCAATTACATGACTAATTATGTTGGAATTATAATGCCATATTTAAATAGATAAACACACATAAAAGTGCCTGCCCAGAAGTTTGCATGCTGGAGACTGGGAATAGAATCATTTATTGGCTCTTTAGTGCCACCTGTTGAAAACTGAAAACTCATGCAAATGGATCTGTGCGCCAATTAGACGCCCATTTAGAAGGGGAATGTCCACTTGCTTGGCTGGTGTGAAAATCAAAACCTTCAGAAATTTAACAGCTGGGGTGGAAGTATTTGAAACATGGTTGTCACCCTATGAAGGAAAGTGTAACACACCATTGGGGATGCTGGGGAGCAGGAGCCAGGCTCTTGGGACATGTGGCACATTCATAATGTCACATCTGTTCAAAGATGAGGTTTCCCTTCTCTCCAGAAAGCCATCATAGCAGATACCTTAAAATAGGCATCCTGATTACAGAAGCCTCTTCTTCCATGAGAAATTCCATAGTAGTGCTTCTCTGCTAATTGAGAGCAAGATCACTACTGCCTTAGTAACGCAGAGTTGTGCTGGAACCAGACTGGCCACTTGGAGTGTAGCGTGCTGTGCCACATGAGGAGGGCAGTGTACCCTCTGTGTCTGTGGGGAGCAAGCAGCAGTGAAGTCAATGTAAGTACCTCTGCCAGTGCATTGTTCCCAGCTGTGACAACCCAGTGGCCAAGCTGCTGACATCATCTCTGAGGTCAAAAGAGCAGATCAGAGTAAAAAGTCTCCTAGAAGTTCAGTTTTCAGAAATACTATTTCTTGCCTTCTTTATTCTTTTGCTTTTAAAAGAGCATCCATTTTAGACCATGTTTCGCCTTTGGATTTAATTTATGATCAAGTTCTATCAAAAATGTATAATATGGTCAGATCTGGGGCCTGGGCTGTGCTCTTCATCGAATGTCACATGGTTTGCCAAAGATTAAATAATGTAAAAAATCTTATTAAAGAAATCAAATCTCTTTCTTGTGCAAAACCACTCATCTCACCCCCTTACCTACAATTTGAAAAGCTACTGTGCTAAATCAAAAGCAACGTGAGGCTTGATGACAGTAAGCAAGGTGAAGGTAAATCATGTTGCTGCTTCACAAACATCCCATGTGGCACCATGGTTTAGCCAAATGGCACTTTAGGTGAGAAAGGAACACTGTGGTGGAGCAGGACAAACCATGATGGAGATTTTAGCAAGTATTGAGGCATACAGGATGGTGCAAGGAAATTGGGACAGTTTGTTCTGTGCTCCTCAGTCTCTCTCCAGCTCTGTAGGAAATTCTGTCATGGAAAGATAGTGAGACTTTAAGGCCAATGTTTTCATTTCACTGTGCACTTCAAGCAGTTTTAGGGTGATAAAGCAAAATCACCATCTCGGTCTCTTTGCCTCCAGCTGTGCCTTTAAACATAATATTTCATACACACCATTATCTGGATGTTGAAGGAACAGAACCTGCTCCCGGAGCTGGGAACAGAAAAGTGATCCCCTATTTTCAGAGGACATATTTTTCAAAATCTGGTGCAATATGGAAAAAAGCCTCCACAGATTTTAGAAGCCATCAAGAAGAACCTGGCAGGCACTGGCCCCACAGCTGCACGCCCACCTGCCTGTGGTAGGACCTGCATTCTTTCCCCTGGGACACCCATGGGGTGAGTTGACATGACTCGACAGCAGAAGGACAACATTTGAATTCCGCCAGTGACAGGATAAAATGGGACCTCCTTCATGGACTGTCTTCATTTCTCCTCCTTACCACATTCCCACTTATGTTCACTGCATTTCTTTGAACCAGCCTGCCCCAGAGCTTTAAGCTCAACACATGATTAAATCAAAGTATTACAATTGTCTACAGCATTTTTGACCTTTCTGGCTGACTTTCACTACCACTGACAGATTCAGCTGGGCAGATGTTTGTCCAGGTGTCACTTTCACAAAATTGCCAAAATAAGGGGTGTGTCCACCCATTTGGCTGGGCTTTCTAACATTTCTATGTAGGTATTTGAAAGGATAATAAGATACAGAAATCATCCCACCCAAATGAAAGCAAATCTTTGTCTGAAACATCAACTTTAAGATGATGAGCAACCTTAAGCACAATATTTTTGGCACAAAATACTTCATGTTTCAATTTTAATCCTTTTTAAACTTTACTCCATTCCAGCTAAACACCTGTTTTAGCCCTACAGAAGCTGATTCTGTAGAATTATATTCAATACCTATTATTCTTCCAAGTGGGAAAGAATTTAATAGAGAAACGTAGAATAGCTATTATGACAGTAGCACTTTATTATGGAGTAGCTTTTGGAGAAAAAAAAGGTAAGTCAGTGGCTTTGACAGATAATTATGGACTCCTATTACACAGCAGAATATCATTAGAAATTACAATATGTAAAATGTCTTTCACATTTCAAAAAATGTTATCTACATTTTCCTCAGTTAAATGACTTACCAATTTAATGAAGCAAAGTTCTTTTAAATGTAAAATACTCACTCTTTGACTTTCTTTCAACATATATTTTTAAAATCTTGTCTATATTGTTTTCATGCATATTTGGTGCTTGAGGAGAAGTGTTTGGAAATGATTCCACACAATCTTGTTGACCTTTATGATGCAAAATGAGAAAAGATTTCACAGTAAAATGCTCAACAATCCTAATATTCTACTTCTGTACTAATGTGGCTTGAAAATGCTCATGATTTCAGGATGAAGCACAAATACACAATGCACATAGGAGGTGCTTTGTGATTACTTATAGTGCATTTGCATTCTGCCATCAGCCTTTACTCATCTAAGCACTCCGAAGTGAGCAGCTTCAGCCACTTAGAAAAGGCTCAATTTGCAGAAATTAAGGGACCACCTCCTTCAATCTACTACTCCTTTTTATAGCATCCTACTTTTAAGGAGTTTCAAGTTGGATACCCAAAATCAATACTTACTTTTGAAATTGGAGGTCTTCAGCCTACCTTCAAAGAGTAAAAGAACAGGGATCAACTGGCTGTTTTGTGCTGTCTCAACTTCTGGACTCCCACAGAAGAAAATCTCAAGTTGCTTTTGTAGCCTCATAAAATGCAGACATTTATCTCTGCTAAAATGAATCCCCTTGTGTGATATGTCCTATCTATTTACTCCCTGCACATTTCTCTTGAAGAAACATAAAATAACCCATTTCAGATCTTCATCCCTATCTTCAGGGCACCATCAGCTTTCACTGCATTGAAGAGGATTTTACCAATACATGCAGAATACAGACGGTTGTGTCAAAAAAGATGAGATGACATCTCCTCAGTATTGCCTTTGGCATTTGCATTCATGTTAGGCTGGGGTTTGTCAGCTGGTGAAGAGTTGGGAACAGAAGAATGACAACAGCAAGGGAATAAAGCAAAGTCTCATGCCAAAAACTCAGGAGCTCTGCCAGACTCAGACATAACTTGTTCCACCAAAGAACTAAATCAGAAGAACCATCACCTTTCTGTCTTTTCTCCAAACACAGCAGTTATTAAAAGGGCTTCCTCTGAGCTTGTCTCTGCTGCAGCAGCCCAGTAGGAGTGGCTGTCAGCTCTAGCAAATGGCAGGAGAATCTCCTGCAAGGCTTTGTGGGAAAGATGAAGAGCTGGAGAGCAGCAGGTGAACAGCGCTTTGGCGCACCAATTCCTCATCATTCACTGATTTCCTGCCTTTCTACTTTTCCATTCCTTAAAGACATATGCAGGGAGTAGCAGCTTGAAAGATCACTTTGGATGCCATTTAAAAAGGGTTCTTTTATTGCATGCTGAGGATGCTGTGATCCCTGCCTGCAACTCAACATGCTCCATGACTGCAATCTATTCCACTTCACAACAGTGGGATTTCATTGCTTCCAGTCAAAGAAAAAGTCATTATTAAAGTGCATCTTCATATACTATGCACTAAAGGTACCTCATATGTTGATGGAGTGAAAAGCGTGGGAAAAAGATGAAGCTACTGAATAACAGGAGTTCAGAGTAAGCAGGTGAATTTATTCATATTTTGTTTTGCAGGTAGTACATTTACCCAATGCTAACTTGGACCACATCTACAAATGATGGTGATTAAAAAAACACTCCTATGTTTCAGTTGATACACATCAGAGAACTCCACTACCAAACCAAAAACCACACTCAAACACGTTCCTGGGAGAAAAGTAGGCTAAAGATATTGTCTCCAGACAGGGCCTGTTCATGTGGCTGGTGAAGATTTTTATCTTAGATTCGAAACTAGTAAGAATAACCTTTCCAGCTGCCTGAAAGAATATGAGTGTTCTTAAAAATATAGTAGCTATTGCTTATACACAGCTGTTATTTTCAAAGAAGTTATTGATCTGAGGAAGATAATTTTTTCAGTTGCTTTTTTTTCCTAGTGGAACAAGTAACTTTATTAGAACAATGAAGCATAATGGCCAAGGAATAGCTTTATGTCAGACTCATAACTATAATTGCAGCTGGAATTGCAGGGAACCTTCACCTGCAACTGTGTTTTTAAAATTATCCTTTTTTGAATGTAGAGCATAATGGAACTATGCCAAATAAAGACTGTGAGTCTCTTATTTACCACTGGGATCCACTTTCCTACCACAGAATTTTCTTCCCAAGTAGCTCTTCTCTCAAATTCCCTTCTACCAAATCCTTTTTGTTGTACATGGTAGAAACCGACTGAAGTCTCTGTGCTCTCTCTCGTCCTGTGACAAGATGCTAGGAGAGCCCAGTGATAGAGAAAGGTATATTTAAAGTACCTGGTGTATGACTCTACCTTCTTCTGAAGCAGGCAATCCACTGGCCTCTGCGAACAACAGCAAAATACTGGGGTTTCAACAACAACTTGCTTCAAGTATTTGCTCTAGATCACATTACTGGCCCTACATTCATTCAAATAAGCAGCTGTTTGTGTTAGTACATATGTTTTAGGATTCACATACAAAGGAGCTTCCCTTCTAAACAAGAGGGACTGGATTCCTGATGACAACCTAGGTGAGGAGCACTGCAGGGACGATGATCTGAGATGGGCAGCAGCAACAGCACAAACCTGATCCTGTGTTCACAGGACTTTTACAGCATCAGGGCTCTTTTGGCTGTTAGCAGGGTTAGATGCAACCATAACTCTGTGGTTGTCTTCACCATGAACCAGTAAAGATTTAAAATAATATCTTTCTCCTCTCCCGTCTGTTCTCTGCTTACCCCTTTTTCTTACTCCATACATTTGCAAGGTGACTGGCTGAGACCTTCTACCCAGTGTGGAGGTTCATTCCAGGCTCACTGATGATACAGCTTTCACTCTCAGGGTGCTGCTTGGGTAGGGCCTTTGCCAGGCACTCTGCAACTACAGAGCTAGAAAAGGACTGTAACAGTACTTCACTGAGGCCACAAAAAAAAATCAGAGGCAGAGAGGAGAACATAGATCCCCAGAGAAGTGCCTTTATGGATCATGACTTCACATGTTTACTTGGCTGCTTACAGATTTGCAGGATGAAGAGCTTGGTTTGCTTTGGTCAAAACTCAGTTTGGAAGTGTCCACCACAAAACATTTCCTCCCAAATGAATTAGATCCTCAAAATAGAGTTGATTTTATACAGAACCACTGGATCGTTATCATGCACCCTACACAAGAAGTCCCTCTGGGCAAAAGGTACTTTCTCATTATTCCTCTGGACCTTATTTTAGTCTCATCAATGGGACATTAAAACTTCAGGGGAGCAGGACAGCAGCTTATTGCTGCAGAAGTAGCCAATTTGCCCAAAAAGCATGAGCACATTTGCCTTAAAAGAGTTAATGTCATGACTTGCTGCAGCTTTCTCATAGAAAATCTAATCTTGCAAACTTGACGTGTTGTTTTATCTGCAGAGTGGGTGGAGCAGAGAGCACAGCTGAAACGTGAACTCTGACAAAGGCAGACAAGAAAGCCTTTGCAGCCGCTCTCTGTTTGGTGCAAGGTTTTGGTTCATTAGCCTTGAAATGTTTCATTAACAGAATGCTTTTGGTATGCTATAAACAAACTGTGAGGGCCCTAGAATGCAACAGCACTCTGTCAAAAACGAACGTGGTTTATTCCCTTTTGTAAAATATTTAGAGAGTGAATGACAAAGTTAAGCAATGATCATATCTGTGTGATCTCAACAAAAAAGTAACAACATGGTAACAAGCACCTAAAAATACATTTGTTCAGTTATAGTTCTCACAGTGCTACAGTTTTATTTCTGACTCAGAAGTACTGTTCTCTATACTTTTTGTGTCCTTCTTCCAAATGTTTTAAAAGAAGAAAAAATAGTTAAATACATACTGGTTCATTTAAGCAGTTCTTAAAATTATTTGAGGCTAAAACTTCTTTCTTCATTTGACCTGAATTAGTTCTTGCCCATCCCTGGTCTTGTATGTAAAGGTCAAATATTGCAATTTTTATTCTGGCAAAGATTTCAGTGAAGGCAGACATTTTTTTTTGCAGTACATAAACACAACCTCCAGCAAACCAGCAAAAGACAGGTGGAGTTTTGCCAGAAAAAAACCCCAGATTTTTAAGGACAGTCTATTTTGGATCAAATAAACAGAAAGAAAAATATATAAACAAACAAACAAATAAACTAGCAAAAAAACCCACCTGATCTGAATCATAGCTCAGATTTCAAATTCAGTCTTCTCTGAGATTAGAGAAAATTTTGCTCCTTATTCCAGGCTTTATGATACTTGCTCACATATTTTGACAACAAATTGTCGTGGCTCAGAGTAATGAAGAAGCCGAAAATGCTCTAATACAATGCGGCCCAGTGTTCTCCTTGAAGTACTTGAGCCCATGAAAATAGGCAATTTTTCTGAGTCTCTTTAGTTGCATGCAGCAATTAAGTTAATCAAAAGTTACCATGCAACCAAGATCTTCTAAAAGAGATTTCATAATATTTTGGAAATGTGTCCCTCTATATTGTGAATCTTTTTTAATGGTTTGAGTGAAATGACAGATCCTAAACAGATAATCCTGTGTATTAGCCTTAAGATGTGTTGGAGCAGAGGGCATAAATCCAAGGAATTCCTAAATTACCTTAGGTGACTCAGCTGGGACTAGATCCTTTGCAGGATTTAAGTTTTTAGCTCCTTTTTCTATGCAAAAGTATGAAAGACCATCAGCTAGGGCAGCTGAGGAAGGTCTAACATAGGTTGAGAGTAGCTGCTGAATTAATATTTATTTTTCTGGGAAAAAAAATCTCCCTGTCCAGGTTCAGCATTGTGGCTTCTTAATGCCTCCAGAAATCTCCAGTGGCGTCCCATTTCAGTGTGGCAAACAGCAGCTATTGCCTTCCAGGATATGTGAGCATTTACCAGTGTAGGGATATCTGTGACTCAGATGTACCTTTTCCCACCTGGAAAAGCTTACAGTACTGGGGGTCACAGGAATCACCATGAGAAACAGGGAATAATCCTGTGAATCTTCAATTCAGTTGACTTTCCAATGATGCCAGCAATAACTTTGGGTACAGAACTGAGTTCTTTCCTATGAACTTTTTTTTTTCAGGAATTAAACTCTATTTTACCCAATCAAACCATTTTTGCTAGGGTAACTTCTCTTTCAGAAAACTTCAGAAGAAACAAGAATGGGATAGGGGAGGGGGGAAAGACAGGGGGATTTTGGCCTTAAGTTTTTGCTAAGTAAGTCACCATATAGCATTTTATTTGCATATTTAGCATTTAAAGGGTTACACATGTAATTATTTAACGTAACTCCAAATAAGCTGTTTGATTTTCTTTCATCATGAGCCAAACATTAGGCTTCGAAAGGAATTCCTTTAAACTTCAATAATATAAAGGCACGTGGCAATGTGAAAGTTACAACTCTAACTTAAATGAGTCAGACATAAAAGTATTTATGACTGATATTCTCTGAATATACCAGCTTCAGACACTTTAAAGTCTAGTTCTGCTGTACAAGGATAGGTACAGGAATATCAGCCATTGCACATCTGCAGAACTATTACTTGCAAACAAAGCAGAGTCCAGTCCGTAGACCTTTTTTTTTTCTGCTTTAAGAAGAAAACCTCAACATAACAAGCCACACCAGGCCGTCAGCACCTGAAGCAAGTAAAAGCAATTCCTTTATGAACTTCCCACCAGTTATTTGTTTTGTGAGGCTCATGGAGAAAAAGAATAAAAAAAGCTAGTGAAAAAACAGTGAAAAGCATTGCACATGAAAGAGAGAAAGAAATGAACTGAATGTTGTTTTTTCCTCGATGAAATAACAGATTTGATCTTAGGCTTTTTACAAACTCCAGCACAGGTGATCATCATTTGTTCTGTCAAAAGCATTTTCAATGACACAACCAGAACAATGTGGTTGTGATTACAAGGATCAGCATGGATTGAAAGACACTCAGGGCATTTACCAAAGGGATATTTATAGCAGTGCTGAAGACATTCACTGTTTTAAACAAGCTCACAAATTCAAGGAACAGAAGGTTTGAAATCAGGTTTGCTTCATTTGACTTTGCCTTTGTCATGCTAACCTGCACAGCCATGTCCTCTTGCAAATGAAGGCTGAACACATCAGTTAAAATGTTATTGTCATAAAGTCAAATCCAAATGCTGAAGAGGAAAATTGAGATAGTTTTCATTGTGAACTTTGATGTGAAGCATCACAACTTTTGGAGGACAGCCATACCTTTGATCTTGCAGAAATTGTGAGGAATCAACCACCTTGAATTCAAATCGTTCAGCAGGTGATTTATAATGTTATAACAGGACTGAAAGGACTTTTCGAAAAGTCATGTAACCAGTAAAGAAAAAAAAGAAATGACAAAGATTTAACAGAAATTGAAGCAATTCTGGTAGCAGGCAATGTAAAGTTCACAACATATTCTTTATTTTCTGGCAGAAACTCTGAGATATCCAAGCTTAAAAATTAGCCTGCCTGACTTCTAACAACACTGAAATAGATAAATGCAGCCGTTTGGGTGCCTCAGCCCTGCAGACAGCCACGGGGCTCGGATTCTGTGATGCGAGGAGGAGGCAGAGCCTAAGGGAAGAAGCATCTCCTGATGGCAGACTGGCTCCCCAAAGCCTGTCTTCATCAGGAGGGAGTGGAGAACAGCTGCAAGGCAAAGGCTGCCAACTTTAATTCTCTCCATTAGTGGATCATTATCAAACGAGAGGGTTAATGAGAGTGGGGATTGCCTTTACTGTAAAGGGCTGCCCTGTGCACACCCAGGCTCCCTTCCCTGGAGGGTCAGGAAGACTTTACTGGCAGCAACCCCCAGGAGCTGCTGCAAAATCTGGTGGCATGGCCACTGTCAGATGTGGGGAATTCCCTCCAGGACAGACCTTGGGTCTGAGACACCCCTTGAGCAGCTTGTGGGAGGGCAGAGAGAAGGGTCTGGGGTCTGGCAGCTTCCCCTGGCAGTGCCTGGTGCTCCGTGTCCCCACAGCTGCATGTGGCTCCACAGAGGGACTGCCCCCATGCACCCTCACCCAGCACATCTTTCAAATACACTTCACTTACAGCTGGTCAGGGCCCTTCCAAAAAGCTGCATTTTGCTTTTGTTAGATCAAGTGTTCCTGAAGCACATTCTACTATTTTCCCTGAGAAGGCCATAGTAGGGGTGATCACAATATCAGAAAATACCAAACAAATTAGATATCATATGCTCTCTCTCTTGCCTAGGATTCTAAATCTTTGGCCTTCCAGTGATTCCTCCTATATGAAGTGAAAACTTTAGATTTGAGATATCTTGTTTTAATGGCATTCAATGAAATTAATTACTCAACAACATTTCTACATTGATGTAAGTACAGAACTGGGTGAAAAACTGTGTTTCAGGTGTGTGGTAAAATTAGAATCATAAAACCAAAGGTCAGGACATTAATCTAGAAGAGAGAAAGGACTGTTTTGTTATAATGTTCTTGAGCAATTTAAAAAAATTCTTCCTTAAGAGCATAAGCAATACCCATAATGAATTTTTATTTAATGCAGAGCTGAACCATGCTCTTGTATTTTTTTTTGCAGTCAGAATTATTCAATTTGTTAACCAAAATCCATCAATAGTTTCAGAAGACCTCAAACTGTATTTCGTGGATACAAGACAAAAATTACCTAGCTCTGTTTAGAACATCAGCTCCTTAAAAGCATATTTGTCATGGATTATATTGTGTCTTCATAGTTTTAACTTGAACTTGAACACCAGTTCTTGAATTTCCTCATGACTATTTGTTTCTTGTACTTTGAGATTTGTTATGTTTCTTGAGAAGCTGCTAGTTTAAGTTTCAAAGTTTTATGATGGTCTGTTTGGATAAAATTACTTCCTGTAGCCTACAGCAAACAGTTTTTTTATGTCACGGCTTTTTTCCTTTTTATTTTTGTAGAGTTGTAGCATACAGGTAAAATGTAGCCACACAAAATTTCCCAGAGCTTTGAGATTCTCCTGCCGTAAATCTTCCTGCTGAAATACATGCTAGGCATGTCTTAAGAAAAATCATATACAAGAACATGACTTGATCAGCATCCCGGTGAGATACAGGATATTTTTCAGCTGGGGAGTTAATGGATGATGATACTATATTTGGCCAGTAAAAATAATGACACACTTTCCCCTGGTCTACAAGCACTACTCCCACATTGATTTTAACTTAATATCTCCCTCATTAGGAACCTGCACAGAAGTTTGGCAGAAATACCCAAGACACTTATTGGATCATTTGCTGGTAATAATAGATATTGCCTTTATTTTTTTTCTTCTGAGAATGTACAGGCTAATCATAAAAAGGATAGCCCTGAAACAAAAGCTTTTTACAAAATACAGATTTTTATCAACTCCATCGCTGTTGAGGTTTAATATTTTATGGAGCTAAATAAAACTCGGACTTCTCCACTTTCACGTTGTGGGCTGCAATAAAAGCTTAAGAGCCTGATTCGCTCCGTTGCCGAACGACATCCATTACACATCAAATGCCCTTCACTTCACAGTGGACTCTGGCTCTGATATGATCAGACTCCCAAAGCCCAGGTAACCTGATATACAATTTCAAAATGGAAAAGCCCATGCCAATAGCTGGGAGTGGCTCTTCTGCAGACCTGCAGTGGTTGAAGAACTGGATCCACAGCTCACCAGCAAAAATGCCATAAAAAGCACTCCTTTTTTTCCTTAAATTGAGCCAAGTATTTAAATATATTTCTACTTAACAAAGTATCTGCTTTAATTCCACTGTAATCTACAGGGTGTAAGCATTGACTTATGTGCTAATCTTGAGCTTTGGACATGACAAGCACCAACACCCAGGTGCTGTGAGCCACTCTGAAGGGACAATGAAAGAGTCACCAGGCTCATTTCCCATCTGACTGAGAGGACACTCAGCCAATCACTCCTGTAGCTAAGAAAGCCACCAAACTATTTAATGGTGACACAATTGAGAGTAATAACTTGACTAATAACTCATTGCCTGATTGTTATTTTTAAGTGCACTCGTGAAAATTAAAGCTCTGGGTCTGCGGCATGAAACCATTATCTATACAACAGCTCACAGAGAGGGTTATCTAATAACATGAGAAATCTATTAGACTCGGTGGAAGCAAGAACTAAGAGAAATAAATCATGCAATAATGGTAAATCAGATCTCTAATTATGGCCCCACACAGGAGGCCAGAGGAGAAATATGGCCCTAGAACCACTACGTGGCATTTCTCATCCTCTTTCTTGTTTTAGAAGCATTCAATCATATCCTCCTGCCTAAATTCCATCAATCCCACAGTAATTTCTGAACAGAACTGGTATGCTTGGGAAGAAGATGACTAGCAACAATTGGTGTAAGTTTTTTCTAAACAGCTCACAGACCAGGATCCTCACAAATTTTTCTCTACTATTGGTGCTGGAAATGCCAGCACCAAAGACCTGTGGGGTCAGAGGAGATTCAAGCCCTGTGCAATTCCTTTATAATCAGCCAATTCTGCCTGTGATGGGGACAAGCAGTGCTGGAGTCTGTTCCCACACATGATCTGGTTGTGTCTACACGTCCTTTCCCTGCTGCCCCAGGAATCTGAGCAGTGGTCTGGTCTGAGACCCAAAAGACAGCAGTGAGTGGGAGCAGATCCATGTGGAGCTATAGCACATTTCACCTCCTCTCAGTTCAAAAGCAATGGAGGAAATCAGCCCGTGGCAGTGGGACCCCAGAGTATGGTATTTAATTTCTCCACTGCTCTGATGCAAGACCTCTGGCAAAGCCACCCCTTTCTCTGTTTCAGCTCCGAGGGCTTTGCCAGGTCAAGTGTGAAAGGGCAGGAGGGATTCTAATCCTGCTTAGCACTCCTCATGTGGGCACAGGGTGCAGCACTGCCCCTGAGCAGCCAAGCCCAACACCCCTCCTTCCCATCCCACGCCCACAGGCAGCTGTGGAGGTGTGGGACCTCCTTGTTCCAGAGATCTGGAAGCTCCATGGGTGCCCTGGTCTGTGGTGCCCTGTCTCTGCACACTGCCCAGGGTGGCTGGGTGTACCTGCCTGTTGTATCAAGCACTGCTAAAGCAGACAGTCCCACAGTGTCTTTTAATTATTTTGTTGGAACTGAGGACAGCGTGTGCTTGGGAATTGTCCTGGTTGGAAAAACTTCATGCCAACCGGATGTGCTCAAAAGTGGACCTGACTCAGTAGAAATGATGCATAAAAATCATTGCAACCATCTAGATAAAGTTAAATAAGCCACAGAGTGGCATAAATAACAGTGCTGAAAACATGATCAGACTTTTAATTTTAGCTCAAAAAAACTGTGGAGAACACAGTTTATCAGGAAGCCACGATGCCCTTTGCTTTATCTTAACCACTTCTGCATGCACAACTGTTTTCTTGGACACTCATTTTGGTCCAAATCCTGTTCTAATTCCTTTCCTTGGTAATCAGCATTTCTGGCTGACAGGAGGCTGCTCTGCAGCACTGTGGTTTTCCACTTAGAGGTCCATTCTGAAGGCTGTACATATGCAGAGCTGTTCTCAGGTGGCTTCTTCCACCTGGGTGAAAGGAAAGCAGTGACACAGTGGGTGCACTGCAGAGAGGAAGGGCCATTCCCTCTCCTTGTCCTCATGTGGAAAGCAGAGCTAGTAAATGTTGGTTTAAGCTGTGTCTGCACGTCTAAAGAAGTGTTGAAATTCATGCTAAATGAAGCAGGCCTGAGGCCAAATGACCTGGTCAAATCCATGCTGCACAGAACTTGGTCCTGGGTTTCTTCTGAACCATATTGTGCTGCCAATGGGGACATTAAGACAGAACCATCATCCTTTGTATCTTCTTCTGTAGTTCCATGATTTTGAAATGCTGTGAGATCTGTGTCGTCGCCCACCACAGAGGTGTTTTCATAGCATGAGGCCTTTGGTAAGAATTGTTTGCATCACAGAATGGCACATGAGTATGCATTCAAGAGTATACAAATCTTCCTGGGACAGTGCTGGAGTGTTGTGTAAGGTGAAGGCAGTCAGAAAGTTTGCAGTCTCACTCATCCTGCCTCTTGGGACCAGCCATGGGTGAGTGCCATTCCCTGGTGGTCACTGGGACATGTCCAGCATGGTGTCAATGGGCAATGAAACAGCGTGGATAAAGGAGATCCACTTCTCTGAACCTGAGCCCCAGCCTTGCTCCCTTTGCAAATAGAAATGTATCTGGGGAGGTAAAGCTGTCATTAGGTACAAGCCGAGGCCATTTGTCACCCACAGAAGAGATGAGCAGTCACCCAACACCCCAAATACCATGTTCAGAGTGATACTGACATCTCAGAAGAGGTTTGCATCTCCATTTCTAGGGAAACAGTTGTGCCTACAAGGAAATACCAGCAAAAAGGTGGCTTTTGAAAGATGAAATTTATTTTATCTGATATGCATTTTAATGAGAAAATCATATATATATAACTTTACACTGTTTCCTTATAGCAAGGCAAATTTAGCTACATCTTTGCACAGTATATCTGAAAATGGGAAACAAAAACACCCTTTAATGGAAACCTTTTCCATTTACACAGGAATGAAACAGAATAAACTCCACATTTCCACACTCACATATTACTGTAGACATAAAAATATTCCTGTGGGATCACACACTCAGAAATCACCTACTCAAGGGGATATGAATGATGACTTCAATAGAAGATGGACATAAATTTTAATTAGTTGGTTATTTGATCTTGTGTTGTTAGTGATGGAAGATCTCAGAAGGGAATTAAGTATGCTTAAGACTGAAATTGCTTAGAACCAAAACACACTGCAAGGTAAGTTAGATACCACTAAATTAAAAGAAACTTTGCACCTATTAGAGACACAATAAAATAAAAATGGCAATTACAACCAAGCAATCAAAAATGCAATTGAGATCAAACCAGCTATGGGGATAACTAAATTTATCCTTGACTTAATCAGACCTTCTAAGTATTTTCAGCAGATTTGAGGAAAAAGTATTAACATTCTTGGGAACATTTTCTCTTGGAAGATACAATTTAAGAATAGAGAAACTAGGTCCAGGGGTTTTTTTTGCTTTAATGTGTTTTTCATTGAATATCTCCTTCTATTTATATATCCTAAGCAAAGCATCTCTTGCATCATTTATACACTTTGCTTGCTCTCTCCAGTATCCCAGTCCTTCACCTACTATCTGATAGCTTATGTCAGGAATACCTCTACAGATGTCACAGGTTAAAAAAAAAAAAAATTATTCTTTTATAGTTTTGCAATCAATAGAATTGTGCATGTGCAGCTTAATATGAGGCTGGGCACGTAGGACTGCAGCCTGCTTTGGAAAGGGAAGCAGAACCAGGAGAGATGCTCCAGCCAGCAATCCCCCAGTTGCTGGGACACTGCTGGCGAGCGCGTAGCACAGTTTTGACCTCTGCCAAGTGTCTCATTTTTCCCTGACAAGTTCTGGGCACGGCTCAGGGTTGGTGCAGATCGAGGACCACTGCCAATAAGCAGCAGGGGATGAAGCTTCTCTTCTGGGGGATGATGAAAATTAAGCCGCGTGGTTTTGAGCCAGACCAGGCCATGCCAGCTGCCCTCCGGGCCAAAGGGAGCTCCCACTTGTTTACTACTGCATGTCGAGCTTCTACACACAAGTGTTGAGCCTGCCTTAGCAGCATGTAATGAAATCAATCAGTCCTGCCTATTGCTGGCACTCACTTTCCTGACGCTCTTTTCAGTGTTAGAAAATTGCCACATTCGACATTATGAACACTTCAGCTACCCAAAATTTCTGTGCCATTGCACAGCAACACCTTGGACTTCTTTTTAGCAGTCAAGTTCATATGAGATAGATGGATGTTTAGTGATGGAAAATTGTTTCTTTTTTTTCATCAATTTAATGACAAAAATTTGTTGAAGCCTCAGGTGAAAATTTGTACATAATTGAATTATCAGATAATGCTCATGGATGTTCTGCAATATCAAAGAAACAAACTAACGAGCCAGAATCAGAATGGACAAACACAGACAACTTAATTAAGGAGTAGAGATTATTTGTAATAATTTTCATCCTTACATACATTTTCCTATTTTCGTTCAGGAAAAAAAAGGGAAATAATTTTTCTGATCAACTTGCCACTGACCTTGCATTTTTCATCCTTTTTGCTCCATCTTACAGATATCTGGCCACTCAACATGCAAGACCATCACAGTTTGTTGACATGCTTCTCCTGTGATCCCATATGACCTTCTTCTCTGGCAGGGTGTCTGTCTGAAACTGTTTGCACAATCTAATCCTTCTTTTAATATAATTTCTATTATAGAAACAAAAAGGGCCTGTCCTCTTTTCTAATAAATAACCACAAATCCAGTTGCAAAAACATGAACAACATGAAAAAGATTTCTGTTAAATTTGAGTACCTAACACCTTTTCCTTTCATCAAATCTTCAACAGTATAGTATCAATTTACATCTTGATCCTACATGTCTAAAGCTTAAATACATGACAGTTCATATCTAAATTAACATTTTCCCCCCGTTTCCATTATTAGAATTTGCTAATAATCTGACTGCTCCATTGCCTGAGGAAGAGAGGAAGAACTGACCTCTCTTCACTAGGGGAGAAAGGAACCATTATTGTATTGTATGTTATATTGCTTATGTTGTTATTCTCTTCCTGTTCAAACTAAAGCAAGTTTCTAATGACTGCAGAATTCTCTGGGTACTTGCTTAAAAATACAGTAGAGAAGTTAGAAAATTGATGGCCCTATATGTATTCCTGCACATACAAGATTGTATGCACAATATTTATAATAATATGGAGGAAATGCGTTAAAGGAGTACGAAAACAAAATGTCTTACCAAGCTTTATATTTAGAAATAACTATAACTTCACAATTATAATTTGGTAAGCAAAATGTGAGTCCCTGGTAAAATAACAAAACAACTCTTAACACAGAAAAATATGACTACATAGACCAAATAATAAAAAAGCAATTAATAAATCAGTAAATAAGCCCAGATTTATCTACAGCTCTTTAAAAGAGCAAATCACACCATGTGAACTGAAAAGAAATTTTTAGTCAAACTATCCATTAGTAAATGATTGGATTTTTAAATATCCTGACTTTTCTTTACAAATCAAAAATCTGCAGAAGAACCTCCAATATGTGCTTATACATGGATTGAAACCATGGGGCCAAATAGTTTCTTTACGTGTAACGCAGTTGTGAGAGCGGAGGGAGTTCTGACCAAAGAGCTGTTAACAACTTCAATCAAAATCACTGTGACAGCCCTAAGCTTGATTTTAAGAACAAATACAGGCAAATGCATGCACACAGCTGTATTTAAGCCTAACTTTGAGGAATCCAGCTTGGAGGATTTGTGCAGAGTAGTTAGGACATAGGTCATTAAGGTCTTATCTGAAAGATAATCTCCCTAAAAAATTATGGAAACCTATTGCTCCAGTCACCCAGCATTGGACAAGGTATTGAAGAACATGCTTCAGGAGTAATCCTCTACTGGCAGGGGAAGAGATTAAATGGCCCAATAGCTTTTTCCATCTTTAGTTGTTATGATTGCACTGTAATCCGACTAGTGCCACTTGCCTGAAGAGGGGAAGAAGACCTCAACCTTGGGGGTAGGGAAAGACACAATATTTCATTGTGTACAATATTTCAGAAGCTATTCTTCCCAGAGAGCTCCTCTCAGATTAGTGTTGTTGGGAAAGGTTTATCATTTGCATTCCCATTTCTGCAGTCAATCCAAGTAATATGATTGTGGCATTAAACTTATCCTACAAAAGGTATTTGTTTAAGACATTTCTTTTCCATTATTACTCACACAATGAATGTATGCACTAGGTTTCTAGAAGTCTGCACCAAAAATAACTTTTAAGCCCAGAATCACATTTCCTCCTCCATCGGCCTTAATTCCTCTATTGAAACTTTTTGCTGACTAGTTGAAAGGGGCCGTTCACTCACTTTGCAAAACCCAATATGCGATTTATTCCCACATTTCAAAGGAAGAATGGGAAGCTTTTAAATCTCTACAAAGGAACCGAGTAATACTGATCAAGCCCATCTGACAAGGGGACAGATGTACGGTGATGAGTGAATTCTATAAGATGCTTTAAAATTTGGATCAGTGAAGACAAGTGTCTTCCAGGAGTAGCAATTTGATTCTCCCCAGCACAGCTCACTTGGCTGAGTGGAAGTGCCACCGTTCCTCTTTCAGTGTTCAAGAAGCACAAGCTCCATCTCAACAAGGTGGACATGTTCAAGAGCTAAAGCATACTGCAAAAGGAGGTCACTTGCACTGCAACTTATTAGAGCCTCTAACTCCAAAAATCCTGAGGAGCAAATGGAATTCAAACCCTTTCTCAACCAGGAAAGGGTTCCTGTGCTGTTTCCAGCTCTGAAACTGTTTATCAGCTTCATCTATGTGCTACTCATTGTGCCCCAAATTTTCTCAAGTTCTCTCCACTGTTGTATCAGGCACAGAACTTTTTACAATAAGTTCTAAAAAATACCCTCTCAGCTCCCCACCACATCATGTGGTACTTCCAGCCACACAGCAGCAGCATCTATGGTGCTTTCAGCTTCCTGCAGAGCCATATTTTGATTCCTCTGTTATAACTGAAGGATCTGACTTGGCACTGTTTTGACAATGAATTTTACGCAAAATTTCCTATGAGATTCATCCCATTAAAAGTGGGCAGGTTGCCATGGCCTGCTGGGTCCCTGATCTACTATCAAATCTGGTGCATCCCTGAGCATTTCTGGTCTTTTTTTGCCTTCATTAAGGCTTTGATCAGAATAGAAATATGCCCACACAAGAGAGAATAAAGATTTTGGACCCCCTAGGAAAAATGTTTGCTTTGTTAACATCTTAAATCCAGGTCATCATTACAGTTGCACCATAAACAGCCACTCCTATAGGTGCAAAATGGGTGTAAAGGGGCAATTTGGGAGTCAGGAGTACTCTACCAATATGAGTATGGTCACAGTTTTTTAAGCACCTGCAACCACTGGGGAGTTGAAGTACACAAGCAGCAAGATACAAATGAGTTTGGCAGTTATTTGTACCCAGTACAGGAGCTCCCTGCAAGAGCAAATAAGAAAGTAGGTGAAGAATTTGTTTTTCACCTCTTGGATGAGGACGATTACCACATTTTCACCAAACACAGAACTTACCACCATTTTCCTTGAGGGAAAAAATTGTGTCTTCTGACTTTTCTGCTCCAAAAAAAAATATGGGACATATGAAGCTATGTTGCCCTTACTTTTGGGGAAATACAGGTAATTACTGCAACAAGATTTTTGGAGAGAGTTTGTGTATATACTTTAGGACTTAGAACTTCTGTAGTCATTTTACTACATAATACTTTTTTACTGTATTTGCCTTTTTAAGACTGAAACAATAATTTCAAAATATCCCAGTTCTCCACTGGAAGCTGTGCAAATGACACAACCTCAACCTCAGCTACCCTTGGCACAAAAATAAACGACCTCACAATAAAAAACTGTCCCTTGCTGTCTTAAACAATAAAGGCTCTCCTTTGTTTCACACCCTTATTACTGTTATTTCAGTTGTACTGCAACAACTGTGGTGCAGACCTGTAGTTTTGGAGGGTAATGTAAACTATTTTCTCCAGTGAACTCTGATATCTGTGCCCAAGAAAGTGAGGAAGACTTGCCTTGCATGAAGCTGCCTCCTCCTCCAAGGAGTCCAGTGTGTTTTGGTGTACAGTTGTCCTGAAGTCTCTTTCCATTTTGTCCCATTCAGCTGAAACAACTTGAAATAAAATAGGGAAGCTAACCCTAGAAACTGGAGAAATTTAGAGAGTTATTTCCATAAATGGAAATGACTTCTGGAAAAGCAACTATAAACATGAAGGGAAGAGGTAGCTCTTTCAATTTGTTTTGTTTTCTTACCTTCCTCCAAGCGTGCTAAGGGGGGAAAAAAAAAGATAGGCAGACAGAAAGATGCAGACGGAGATACAGAATGTACCCATTAAGTATCTGCAAGGAATGCTTTATCAGCTTGCTCGTCAGTTGCCGAGTTGTGCATTTGAGGGCATTAGATTCCCAAGAGCGGGGATCTATAGAGGATTCCTACCTTTGGAAAAGAACAAAAACACAGAATAAAAGCCTTAATCTTATAACCCCCAATCTAGGCAACTAAATCCCCAATTAGCAATTCAAACAGATTAATATAGTCCTTCCCTCCATTAAGCATACCCGACATCATGTGGTTGTGTATTTTAAAGTTACATTTTTCTTGTGTGCAGCTCTTTTTCTCACCAAAGTTGACAATTCCTTTCAGACCATCCTACTTTTCCATTGACTGGGAATGGAGTCTTTATCTTTTTGCCTTTCTTTTCCCCCCTTTTTTTTTTCCTTTTAAGTGCAGTCAGTCTTGTTGATGCACTCTGGCAGAATCTCTTAAATTAATGCTTTCCTTTATTGAACATGTCTCCAGATGTCTGTCCACCTTGCCATTTCCATACTGCAGGCTGTTCACAGTGTTCCCACTGAGAGCAATGTAGAGGGTGGAAATGGCACACTTCTCTGGCCTGCTCAAGAATTCATTCTTATTCCCATCAAACTCATGAGTGCTGTAACTTTAATGACCATTTCTGCTCTTGTCTGAGGAGAAACCAAAGCACAGGGCTGTCCCAGCTGGGAAGAAGCACTGCTAATGCCTCCCTGAGAAAGGCACTTTGGATCTTTCCCAGATTTCAGAGAGTAAGCCAGTGCCAAATGCCTTCAGACATATCAAGATCATGTTTCTAGAAAGTATGAATTACCTGTGACCACTAGAGGTGGCCAGCAGTCTGTTGACTGACCCTATAAACTATTTCCCCCATTTTTGCAACCCCATTGGGCTAGGTGTAGCAGAGGACCTTGTATGTCCTCTCTGATCCCTCACTCCCCTGCATGTGAAATGATGGTGGAAACATTTTGACCCTTCTCTGCCCTGCAATTTTATCCCTTTTGTGTAATTTCCAGTTTTAAGCAAATGTAAGGAAAAAGTCACCATTTTTTTCTCATATTTTATTAAGCAGACCATTTCAAAATCTCCTTTTCCATCAGATGCAGTGGATTATCAGAAGGGAGGCTTTGGGAGGAAAGTGAGCCTTGCAGCAGAGCATTTCTGTGGCCTCTCAGAACTAACCAACTGTTAGAAAATTGGAAATGGGAACACTGAGGTTCATGCCCATGCTACTGGCTTCCTCTGGACACAATAACCCTCAGGAAGGGTAAAGATGCACAGGCTTTTTGTCTCTGCATATGGCAGAAAGGATTCAAACTTATAAAAATGTAATTGGTAACAATATTTCTCTCACATTGGGTCCTGAAAAACAAATGCAACAAGGCTTTGAAGGTAAACATAGATAACTCATATTTTCTCAGTTCTTATCTTTGACTCTTTGAAAATTAATTGTGAAACTTGCAAGAAAGTTTAATAAAATAAATGCAGGCATGAGTATGTGGAGAATATTATAATGATCATTACTCTGCATATATCAAATCCATTCTGCACATTCCCAATCAACAGCAGCATTTCACAAATACTTTGCTGCCCTGAACTTTACATATACAGGTGTGCTTACACCTTATATAGACTACAATAGGGCCCAGTCTGACATGTGAAGCATAAGAGGAATAACAAATACATGTCTGCTTTACTTGTCTACCAGGTGGAACAAAACTTCCCTAAACATTTTTGATCAAAGGCACTTTCCATCAAACAAATTTTTGTCTGTATTTTAAAAGTTTGACTTGACTTTTTTCTAGGTTAAGTTTGCTTTAGGGTTTTTTCGTTTTTACTGAGAGTTTAAAAATCTAGTAGTCAAAATGAAATTATTTTGCTGCAGACAAATAATAAATATTTTAAGTATTTATGACAAAAAAAATATCAATTTTGTCAGTTCTTGTCTTAAGATTGAAAAGAATCATCAAATAAAGAACCTGTTCTTCTCGTTGAACTTACTTGGAAGCTTTGCTCCCACATTTCAGAATCTCCCATATTTAGTTTTTTGGTTTGTGTCTCATAGTCACTGGTGACTTTCTAAAAGCTTACTCTGTTGGAATCAGTAGTTAGTTCCAAAATATCTATTTTCTCTTTCTATAAAAGTCTTTATCCCTTAAGACTTAAGGATTAAGAGGTGACACATGATCAGAATCTATTTAACACACCTTGCAACTACTCAGCAAATAAAAGTACTTGAATGGATTCTCTTTACATTTAAATCTTACAGTTTATTGATAGCTTCACAGATTCTCAGCATTTATGTTGGTCATACTGAAGTATCAGGAACAATTTTTATTAAAAGTGGTTGCATGGCTATAACAAATGGACATGCATGAAGATGTGGAGTTAAGAGAGGGCCTCTGACCTTCTCACTGCCCAGAAAACCATCCAGTGGACAAAACAGCTGGAAGTGGACAAGAAAACAAGATCTAAGGATTCCATGTTTGATGAAATCCAAGTCACTGAAGTTCCTGACCAGTCAGGTTCTCCCACACTTCCTTCTGAGGGATGGATCAGCCCTCCACAAACACAAACACACATGCAGAGCAAATAGCCATGAGTTTGCAGCCTCCTGTGCACAGGGAGTGTGGGACATGCTGCAAGCAAAGCGGGGTGGAAGGGATCACCCAGGGCAGATGGGTGCATGCTGGCCCTGGGGGCACGGACTGGGGGAGAGGGGAACTGAGTGGGGATTTCCAGACCTGAGCTGGAGAAAACAGGCAAGAAGGAGGAAATGCTGGCTGAGCCAAGCCCTGTGGCATGACTCCCAGAAAAGGAGTCAATATTACAGGGATCTGGAGGCATCAGAGGTGGTTTTCAACAGCTGGCTTTAACAGCTGGATGTCCCTACTTTGCTGGCTGTGACATTGCACAGTAGCAGAGATGGGAGCAAATTATCTCCTGGAGATCCCAAATCCATGTGGGTTGGCCAGGGGTGACTGCAGACAGCCAGAGCAACTGGGCAGAGAGGCTGATTTTTAATGGGAGTGAAAAACTTGCACCGAAGTCAAGCTCACAGGCTAAGCTGGCTGTGGGCAGAGAACCACAGGCTGCACTGATACAGCCCATGAGTCATGGGCAACAATTCCACCAATGGCAGAACAAGACCTTTTCTAATGACTCCATTAATAGGCTCCTTGCAAGATCAGACACACACACTTCTCCTTGCTCAGCCTACTTGCTCTGTGCAGGAGTATTCTTCTTATGCCCAGTGAGCTCTTAATTTGCAGTCAAGTTAAAACCTGATCTGGTTCCTTCCATTATCAAAAAATAGCAATGTCCTCTGAATTCCTTGTTGCACAGGAGAGCCAAACCTCACCCAGATGCTGGCAGTTGCTCATTTTTGACAGCTAGTGGCTTGCAGCAAGCATGCTTTGCTACCATGAGGAGCCAGGTTAGGCCCAATCCTGCTAACACCTAATACTAGACAAAGTCCTTACTCACAGAAGTCAACAGGCATAACTCATTGCAGGAAATACTACCTCTGTTAGTGCTTTGCAAAACTTTTTGCTTAGATACTGAGATAAAGTTACACGCAGTCTTATTTAAGAATGTTTTTGAGGCTATTTTGGTCTGCTTTAGTTGTCATGCCATATACAGATGAATTTATCGAGGCTTAAACTCTTTCTTTCTGATGTGTTTGTATTCTTCTGATGCCACCTTTACAGTACAACCCACCATAACCACCTTCATGAACACATTTTGATAATAATGTCTTCATTTTCAGTAGCAAAAGTTAGAAACATGCACCTTACAATTTAATGAAAAAGTATTTTAATGAATTCTTGTATAAAGAGGAAAAACAGTGTTCTTAATTTTATCATTATATATCTTCTATACCAGCAGATTTATGTTTCAAGAGGCTCAGAAACACAAAAAGGGGGAAAACCACCAATATCTATCAAAAGATAAAACACAAAGAAGATAATAGAAGAGTAAAACAACTATGAAGTGATAGAGTTTTTTGATTCTTGGAGAAGTAAGGAGCAGGAGTCAGCAGAACTGCCATCTTGGACTTCTAGAGGGCAGATTTTGTCTTGTTTAGGAGCCTGGTTGACAGTGTCCTTTGGGAGGAAGTCCTGAAGGGCAAAGTGGTCCAGGAAGGCTGGACATTCTTGAAGAAGGAAATCTTAAGGGTACAAGAGCAGGATGACCCCATGAGTCAGTGTGGAAGAAGACTGGCCTGGCTGAACAGAGACCTTTGGCTGGAATTTGGTGCGTAAGGAAAGGAGTTTATGAGCTTTGTAAGAAGGGTCAGGCCACTCAGGAATCCTACAAGGATGCTGTGTGATTATGCAGGGAGAAAATTAAAAGGGGTAAAGCCCAAATAGAGCTTCATCTGGATACTGTTGTACAAGGCAATAAAAAAAATACTTCTATAAATGAATCAGTGGTAAAAGGAGGGCTTAGGAGAATCTCCATCCTTTACTCAATGCAGGGAAAACAGTGTTGAAGGATGAGGAAAAGGCTGAGGTAGTTAATGTTGAAGGTTGGCAAATGTGACATCCATCTACAGGCAGGGCTGGCAGAAGGATCCAGGGAACTACAGGCCTGAAAGCCTGACCTTGGTGTGGAGGAAGATTGAGCAGATTGAGTCTATTGAGCAGATCATCTTGAGTGCCAACACACAGCGTGTACAGGACAGCCAGGGGACCAGGCCCAGCCAACATGGGTTTGTGAAAGGCAGGTCCTGCTGGACCAACCTGATCTCCTTCTATGACAGCGTGACCCACTTAGCGGGTGACAGCAAGGCTGTGGATGTGTCTACACAGAGTTTAGGCAACATTTCCCACAACATTCTCCTGCAGAGTCTGGCTGCTCATGGCTTGAACTGGTGCTCTGTTCACTGGATAAAAACTGGCTGGATGTCCAGGCCCAGGGGGTGGTGGGGAATGGAGTTACATCCATGGTTGTAACTCTGGGTGGTCACAAGTGTGTGCCCCAGGGCCCAGTGCTGGCGCCAGTCCTGTTTAACACCTTTATTATTTATAGCTGGACGTGGAGATCAAGTGGGGATTCCTCGATCAGTTTGTGGATGGCATTAAGCTGGGTGGGAGAAAGAGAAGGGCAACGAAGGTGGGGCAGGATCTGGAACACAAGTCTTATAAGGAATGGCTGAGGGAGCTGGGGGTGTTTAGCCTGGAGAAAAGGAGGCTCAAAGAGGACCTTATCGTTCTCCACAACTACCTGAAAGGAGGTTGTAACCAGGTGCAGGTTGGTCTCTTCTCCCAAGTGAAAAGCCACAGGACAAGAGGAAATGGCCTCAGGCTGCACCAGGGAAGGTTTAGATTGGATATTAGGAAAAATTTCTTCTCAGAAAGTGTTGTGAAGCATCAGAACAGACTGCTCAGGGAAGCAGTGAAGTCAGCTTTCCTGAAGGTGCTTAAAAGATGTGTAGATGTGGCACTTAAGGACATGGTTTAATGGTGAACTTGGCAGTCTTGGATTAATGGTTGCACTCCATGATCTTAGGGGTCTTTTCCAACGTAAATGATTTTATAATTCTATGAAAACAGTGAAAATCACAGCATCTTAGTGCATTAAAAGCCGTGTAAGTTACCAGAGACTGCAACACATTATGGCAATAGTTTTATCAAAACACAGGTAAACATTTTGTACAAATTAAAGTGATCTGCAACTTTTTGTCTTCTAATTTTTCTCCACTGTGCCCTATTATGATGGATTTTATGTCTTAGGTACTTCTTTCTAAAGCAGAGCTCATTATGCAAGGACACACATACATAGATACAGAAGCATAAAAGTCTACCTCTCATGTCAGAGAGCACTGTCTACCTACCCATGCAGCCTTGGCAATGAGGGCCACCCTCTGACAGGGCTAATGAGAACAAGTATGGTATGGAAAGGCTACCCTAACAGTGTGATACTGGGGAGATAGAGCTTCAGCCCAGGACTCCCAGCCCTGAATAAACTAGGGGAGCTCTTCCTAGGCTGATATTTGCACACCTTCTCTAAGAGTGACCACAAACCCCTTGTCCAACTTTATCCATGAGTTTTTGCAGGGTAACCAGGCCCACGTCTCTCCCACTCACTCAAGCAGAGGCTCCTGGGCAGTGTGAGGGCTTTTTGAGATCCACGTTTCTCAGAAAGAGCTGTTCTTTCAAGTTGAAGAAGTCTGCATCTCAGGGACTATTGAGCTTCCCACGAAAGCTCCCATCCTTGCAAGCTTCTTTTTTTCAATCTGAGCTTGTACCTGCACTGCTTTGGTGGATATTCCTGGAGGCCTGGTGGTGTCCGACTCTTCCTTGGGCATCACCTGTGGTTTCTCCATTAGGCCTGGTGGATGTCCCTGGTGTTACCGAGCAGGGCTGTGTGTGTTCCTCCATCCATCAGCATCCCAGGGCAGGGGCAGCTCTCCTGAGGCTCCTGGCTCCGCTGGCCATGCTCCCTCAAAGGGCAGGGCCCTGGCAGAGGAGCTCTCCACCGCAGCAAGAGGGGAAACAGGCACCCAGCCTCACACGCCTTCTCATTGTAAAAGTCACAAGCCATTTTATTAGGCTGTCTTCTTCCCTTTTTCTCACCCTGTGGTTACAGCAGCCATGGATAAGATGGGGTAATTAAGTATCAAGGTTACCAGCCCTCCCACCTCCACTGATAAACCTCCCACCCCTGCCTAGACACGCTCTCTGACATCTCAGAGCCCAGTATCCTCTTGATCCTTTGGCTAAACAACAGACCTTCACTATCACTCAGGAAGCTGAGCCTTTGAACTCAAACCATGTATGTTTAAGGTGGGGAAAACCATATCTCTGTGTACGGAAAGAGACTGAGTTTTTTGGTGTTTTTTTTTTTCCCTCAGTAGCAGTTTAGCAGTTTTAAGGTCTGATTAAAACAGGAGGAAACAGAAAATCCTGGAAAATTTCAGATTGGATTACTTCTCTGCAGTAAGAGGAAGAATCCTAAAATAGAAAGGACACCTGAGCGTCATCAAATATTCTGTAGTTTTGGCTCAGAGCACTTGCAGTCACTGAGATAAGTTGCCTTTCTGCACTGCTACTTTTTAACTCCCGCGCATGCAGCTACTGAAGACAAAACCAGATGTATGCACACATACAAATAACAGTGACCTAATATCACCGCCTGAATGAAATCGAGTACTTCATGTAAAGATTTTTGACATGATTTTATTGTATTACTTGCCTTTTTTTTCCCCCCCAGCAGTAGACAATTGGTAGTTTAAGAAGGATCTCTTTAAATATACTGGAGCACATTTAAAAGGCTGACAAGTTGTATTTGTGGTTTTCAAAAGAAATAATTTTTGAGTAGAGCTACCTTTTTTGGCATAAAGCAATTGGAAAGTACCATAGATATCTCAATAAAACACATCAAAAGTAACTTTCTATAGCTTGTTTTGACATGTCCACTTGTGGGTTGTATCAACTTTAACTAAACATCATTTTTTTTCCTCTGTCAGTACAAACCATTAAAAACATTCAACAGAAAAAGCAAATAGAAATAACCCAGTCCTGTGTTTGCCTATTTTCAAATAAAAGGAGATACAGAAAGGAGTGGTCACTGCAGTTGAAAGTGCATTTTTCTGATTCATATATTTGCTGTAACTATTTGCATAGGATTTAAATGTCTAAGAAAAATGCCCAACCATTTTATGGAGAATGCTGCATTTGAGAAACCTGAAAATTCTAATCTGATTTCATATTTACAAAGGTTTGTTTACTGTATGTGTGATCAATTCACAAAATGACAGCAAACTGTGGTAAATACAGTTTTGATGCCGAGACTCTTTGACCTTTTTATGGAGGTATAGAAAGCTTATCTGCTCTAGAACCAATCCTAAAGGAGCACATTGTGCTGATTTCATTTGAGATCTTATCCTTTCTCTCCCATTCCTTCTCTCTTTTTCTCCCACCCTCCCTTCCTAGGAACACTGAATGCTAAGTAATTTCCTTGTCAAGGTTGCTTATCAGGACTAGATTTACACTTGATATCATTCTGTAAGCATGTAGCAAATGGTTCATGCATTAAGAGAAAAAGGGAGCAGACAGTGTTTGTGTCTGAGGAGGAAACGAATCTCAAAAAAATAAATGGCTGTTAATTAATATCCTAATAAAAAATAAATAAAAGATCATTCAATCACAAAACATGTCTAGGAAACAAGCAACGAAATTAAGTCTAAAAATAGGCCTGCATGCTCTTTATTTATCCTGAACCCTCAGAGGCACTTTCTGTTCAGGGATGGAGTGCAGGCAAGTTAAATGCACGATGGATCTCCCTTAACCCACCCCCAAAAACTAATTAAAAAAAAAAATTGTCAAAAACTTTTCAGTGCATCAGCATCCCGCCTCTTCCACAGCAATGTTTAAAATGACAATGCTTGTCTTACAAGAGAAAAACATGTTTAAGGCTTCATTGCGCCTAACCCAAGGTAATCATCTGCAAAGGCTGTGGGTGATCAGGTTGAAGTCAGCCAGTGGGAAGGATTGGGAGATGATCTGTACTGACTGGGCTTAAACTTTCAGTTTAAGGATTCCTATATTTTCAGTGATTTTGCTGAAGGGAGAGAGAGCCTAAAGCTTATTCCAAGCAGGTAGAAGTCTAAGCTTTGGCCAGCACCCACAATAAATGCAGCAATAGCATCTACTCCAGTGCCTGAAAATGAGAACCACGGATGTTTTCTGCAGAACTACATGACCCCCAAATGAATAATTCCAAGTCCTATGTTACAAAGAGATGAATCTGTAACACATTACTACTGAATTACACTAATGTAACCCGCATAACCTGTTAAAACCTATCACTGAATAAGAACATCCATAGTGTTTTTTCATTATTGAGTCCCAAAATGCATCACAAGCATTTTGATAAAGGTATAGGAATGTATCATATTGGGTTAGGCTAACTGATAAATGTATGGCACATTAGGTCCTCTGCATTAAATGCCCACTGTTTTGCTTTCCTTCTGTGGTTCCTGCACAGGAATACCAGGCAGCCAGTTCCTCCACAGGCATGAAACCATTTAATGTGCCCATCTTTGGGGACAGCACACTTGGAAGCAATGCTCTCCTGTCCTCTGTGCTTAACCCTGGCGAGTGCCTCAGGGGCTCAGACTGTCTGAAGCCATTCAGGGCTGCAGGTTCCCCCCGCCTTCTTCATTGGCTTCGGTTAAACAAGCAAAAGTGCAGTGATCTCACCTTGTCTTTCAGATGTGATTGTCAGTGGGCAAGAGGAGTCTGGGGGCAAATGGCAGCCAATTCCTGCAGCATTAGAGAAGAGGTCTTTGTAGAAGAGGTCTTCTGTGCCGTACAACACTGAAATCCTAATTTTTCCTGGCTTGTGTGCTACAGCCTGGCAGAAAGGGAAACGTAGATCTAGTTTTCACTTCTTTTCTGATCTCTTGCTCTTCTCTCAACATTCTCCCCATTTTCTCTCCTGCAACCTGCATTATTTCCTGATACTCATCATTACACCACTATTCTTTAGTGATGTATTTCTGTTTTCACCCACTTTCTTCTTCCTTTTACTCATTTTTCCTTCTCTTTCCACTGCTGTTCTTTCAGCCAAGTCTCATCCTTTGCTTCTTGTTGTGGACTGATTCAGATGAGAACCTGAGGATGAAAATCCTTCCCAGGGAAGGTGCAGAAACACAGGGATCTCACAATCTGTTAAGAAGAATTTGCAGCTATGCAAGATTTCCAGTGTCTTCTCCATTAAATCTCCCAAGGCAACTCCACAAGTAAAGCGGAAGGAAGGTAGCCATGACAACTGAAGGCTTAATAGTATCTGGTGCCTTCTGCTGATGAGCCTCTTCCCGACCCCAGAGTGGAAACTAATGATGCCATCTCCAGGGTGATGCATATCCTCTGCTATGACCCAAAGATTAGAACAGAAAAGGGACAAATCTGGCATAAAGAGCATTATTTTGAAAGCAAGTCAGGTAAGTTAAGATACAACATGAATCATAAACTGAAAAGGTGATATCATGCCCTATTCAGATCCCAGACGGAAGTAGAGATTTAGTTTAGACTATCTAGACTAAATAAATAACTCAGAATTTGTGTCTGTCCCTCTCAGGTGACTGGACAAGTATCCAGTCTCTGTCAGATTAGAAACTCAACCTCACCACCAATCTCTTCAATGCAGATCACACTGAAGGTACCAATTCTCAAGCAAAGGGCCATTGCACATGAACTGATTACACTCCCCCATGGCCCTTCCTAAAGAGTGAATGTGATGTTGCAGAACGAAATCTATGGTGTGGTTTCCTTAGAAGAAAAGCAACATGAAAACTGAAGGACTGAAAGTGAGTCAAGCAACAGAGCCCGCTGGTGGGACACTGCTTGCTTCACAGAGACTGTGTGAATTCCCAGCCATTCCCCTCTTCCTTGCCAAACTTTGTTAGTCTGTAGTAACACTGTAGGGTCATATAGTGCCAGATATGACCCTAGAAGTTCAAATGATGCCTCTAGTGTGTTGCTGTGATGCAGCCTGGCTGATCAGAGCCCCAAGATGCACACCAAGAGAAGGTGGGCCGTGGTTCCATGAGGCAAACCAAGGCAAGAAGCCAATCGCTCCTAAATATGATTGAGTTCTACTAGTGGACTTCAGTCACTGAGGATGGAAAATAGACTAAGCAAGAGAAGAAACTTTATTTTTTAATAGCTCGATTAAGTTGTGCGTGATTTAAGATGCTTCTGACAAGAAATGCACTTAGGAGCTCTACTACTACATCACACCAAGCAGCAATGGGATAAAGGTTAAAGTACTTAACTTCCAAAATAGTATAGAGCCAAGATCAATCAAGTGGGAACAAGCCCTGTCTAACATGTCTGCCCATCTTCTTAATAGTAGAGTGGTACATAGTGCAAAATCAGATTCTCCCAGTTAATTTAGAGTGTGGCACTGGCACTGTGCCGCATATCGCCCATGGTAATTTCTGAACCTTATAGTAGGAAGCCAGATAAATCCATGGTTGGTCAGCTGTGATTTTAATTATGATTTCAAACTGATTCAAGTAAGAACTTAAAAGATGTGTTCAGGACTCGTTTAGTTTCCTACCTTTCATGAAAAAAACATGGCACAAATTCTAAATAACCCTTTGCTGCCACCTTATTCAGCAGCCACCCATATTTCATTGATTTTGCCTCCTGATATCTGGGCATTTCTTAGGGATTCAGAGGTCACCTTTCCACAGATTAAAATCCCTGAACTCACTTTTCTGTAACATCATCTACTTCACATTCAAATTCATGTTCATGAACGAAACCTTCAGAAGGTCCCATTAAGAGGTTTCCTTCACTGTGTGATATAGGAGCTTCCCTTGTGGTCAGTCACGTAAGGACAGCCACACTGCCAACACCTGCTCTAGCAAATTCAGCTGGGTAGGGAGCATTTCTGGGCCCCAAGGCCAACAGCACTGACCATCCTGCTTTCCATGGAGGCAGAGTCTTCCCTCCAAACAGGCAGCCACATTGAAACTGCCCATGGGGAATAACTGCTGGTCTGCACAACGCAAACCATTCCTGTGCACAACCTCGGTAACAAAGTTTTCCCACTTCTGGCCCAGGTCAAACTTGTACCAGGGACAAGAATAATAAATTAACAGCCCTCCTGCCTGTGTTCTGGCCTGCCTAGATCCCCAGGAAAGGGCCTAAGAAATGAAGTACAACGCAGTGCTACCATGTCATCTGACCTCCAGTTCTGGCAATCAGTAGATGAAAGTTTCCATTAACCAGATCTGCACGTGGATCACCAGTTTTAATAGCCATCACTCTCCATTTTGTCTCATTTGGAATCTTTCTAGCCTTTTTGAACTTACTGCATTTCCACACTCCACCACATCCTGTAGCAACAGGTTAGTATGGTTCTACTGTGCGAAAAGAAATCTTCCTTTTACAATGTTGAACTTGCTGCCATTATGAAAATAGTGACTCATCATTTCCTCTTTCTCATCATCACAGCATTCATGTACGTTTAGATCTCTTATCATATATCTTCTCTTGTCCAAATTCATGGAACATTTTCTATTCAGCCTCTGCTTGTATGCAAGCTGTTTGATCGCTCCAGTAAGTCTTATTCCTTTTCTTATTACATGAGACAGGGAGCTACCAGAAGTTCATGCAGTATACAAGATATAGAAATGTCATGAATTTAAAGAGGAAGCAAAATATTCTTCATTTTTCTGTGTTTTGTGTTTTTTTTTGCGTTCTCTATGCTGTTGGCTTATTAACACCAGTAGAGGATGTTAAAATCTTCATTAATTGAACCCGTCTTCAGAAATGATGAGGTAAATTCTGAACACAATCTTTACTAACATTCAGTGAGAGATGTGATCCTAAGGAGCTCTTAAAAAAGATTTCAGCACTTGCTTTATTCTCTCAGCCAGTCAGATGCTATTAGGTGTTACAAGAAGAGCCTCCTCCTAAAAAAGAAATGGGTAAGCTCTGACAGACTTCATTAACAGAGAAACAAACCTACCTGACCTATTTTCACAGTCTTCAGATAGAAACACAGTGAGTTCTTTGCCCATATCTCTGCTCTCATCTCCATACTTTCTATTGTCTTGGGATGACTCTGAAACCATAGGAGCATGGAGTGAATCTTGTCCAGCTGGCCCCAATAGCTACGTTGGCTCAAAGAGACCCAGAAAGACACAGATGTCTTCAGCAAGTGTAAAAAGGCTTCACCCTTACAAAGAATTTAGTACATTTTCGCACCCTATTAATTAGTACAAGGAGAAAGTATTAGGCAGACTTGTGTAACTGTGCTGGTCCACTAATCTAAGCAATAGTATTTGTTTTGACTTGCGAGTAATATATGATACATTTTTTCATAATTATGAACTTCATCATAAGGATAGGCAAAGAGATTTTAATCTCAAGTTGATAAATTTTGCAGGGCTGGGTAACAGGTGGAGCCATTTATCTCTGTACTAACTTGATCGTGTTTACAAACCAATTGACGGATGCTTCAGAGGAGTTCCAGGCCCGCCTTGTTACTTATTTATTAACCACACAGATCCATGGGAATCCAAACTGGGTTTACAGCACAACTTGGTTATTCAAAGCTGTAGCTGTGTACAATTCCCTCTTCCTCAAAATAGAGATTTATCCCTGCATGCCTATTAGTTACAATGACTATTGTCTCAATGGTCAGAAGTCTCAATTATCCAAACAAATCCCTTATGACATCGGGATAATTGAGCTCAGCTACTCTTGTGGATAGTTGAAATACCAACATTCCCATGTAATTTCTCATTAGGATTTAAGTGAGTTTAGATTATATCTTAGAAGTCTGTCTTTGATCATAGAACTATAATGCAAACATAGCGATGACATTATTCCCACACAATTAGTCATTCCTCTTAAAGTGTATTTTTAATATTAAGGATGATATGTCTTCTTGTAAACTCTCCCCAGTTTACCCAGAGAGCTTAACTCCTAAATCAGTACACCAGGAGACTGAGATGGTGACAATCTATTTTTAATCAGAAAAATTAGATGTCATAATACAGTGTAACTTTCAGCAAACAGTAGCTACTGTCAATGGAAGCAGGATCCTCCAAACAAATCACACAATTATATTCCTGAAATTAAATGAGAAAATTAGTTTAGGATAATAACACAACAAGCTTCATGTGTCTGGAAGATAAGGCATTGCCTCAATGAACACAAATAAATAGTATGACCTCACTGGGAAAAGGCCACCAAGTTGAAAAACAATTCTTGAGGAAATTTACTGTCACTGGGAGCTTCCGGGACAGTGCAACAGGCATGGGGGATGATGCTCAGGAGTGGAAGTTGCCCACTTCTCAAACATAGACAAAATATCTAATCTGCTCCCAAACTGCTCTGTGGGTGAGAGTACACCTTGACCTTGGGTGCCATGAACAGCACGAGCGGAGAGGGCCAGAGCAGGACAAGAGTGGGGTTTGTTCATGGAGTCCCACATGAGAAAGGTATGGAGTGGGCAGTCAGGTGTAGGGCATGGGCACTGCTAAAACACACATGCGTGGCTTTAGGCTCAGTTTATTGCAGGGCTAGCCACAGTTTGGTCATATAGGACAGGGCAGAGCTCTGTGCTCAGGGCAGAGATATCAGCTCAGGAGTGCGATGGGAAGCGGGTGGATGGTGGGAGAAGAGGAGAGAATGGGTGGGAAGGCTGGAGACAGGACTAAGGGTAGGTTAACAACATCAAAGGACATTTTTTCGTGTATCAAGGAAGCAAGCCCAGCAGAATGTCCCAGTTCATGGGCTTTCCCACAAACTTTCCACCTGACTGCTGTCACCCCAAATTTTTGAAGAACTTTTTTAGCTAGACTGGGACAGGCTTGTAAAAACACTGCCGCACCCCACAACAGAGGAACGCTTCTGAAAATGCTCTGAGCACTGGTTGTTTTCAGCATGTTGTTGGTCACCTGACATCCATTATCCAGTCACCAAGTTCCCTGCACACACACAACAAACATTTAAAACTTCTTGATGGACCTGAGGTCTTGAACCAGGCAGCCACAGAGAGAGCTGGATTCCCAGGGCACTCGGGGGAGTGTTGGTGTGTATTTCAACCCCACGGCAGCGCCATCACACACACACACCTCCCACCAACACACACGTGTTCGCCAGCTGCTGTGGCTGCGTCCAGCTCACAGAAAGATATCAAAGGTGCCTGGGATCTGGCCATTTTGCAAACACCTGAGTGGACTGGATGATTGTTAGTGGTAGGAAGGGATAGAGACAGTCTTCTGAAACTCCATTCCCACCCACCCTGCTCGAGCAGGGTGTGCCCCAACCCTGCTGTTTCCTGAGGCTGCGGAGCAGGCTGAAGGAGTATTCGTTTCACTCCCACCACTGCTCGGCTCGCTCAGCCATCTCCTCTAGCTGTTAGTGAAGCAATGGGGAGACATAAACCTCTTCCCACAACAAGGAATATAAAACACTGCTGGAGCCAGTGTGTCTTGGGAGAGTAGGCAGCCGTGATAACAGCACAGAGGCTGGTGAGAAGGCCTTGGGTAAGCCCTTGCCATCTTTTGAAGGGCCTAAGGGAGATGATTACAAAAGGGTTTGCTCCTGTGTCAGCTATCCCTGCTCCAATGATTGCTCTCTGGAGATTTTCTTTACTTCAGGAGGCTGTTATTTCAGAGGCTGGTGAATGACAGAAGGACCTGGGCAACCTGGCAAACATTTTCCCAGGGGCAAGAGAATAGCCACTGTTATTTTTTTTTTGGTTTCACATAGAAGTTTCCATATGAAGAATCTGTAACACTTTCCCCCTTTGAAGCTAGTCAAACTGTCTTTTAGGATGTTTCTGTGAGGATGGCTGACAGAAGAACCTCATCTTTTGGAGGTTAATAAATGGCAGAGGGCAATAGATGCTGCAGAGGAGAAGATAAACAAGCCACCTTAGATTGTAACCCCAAGACTGAATTTAGGAAAAAACAACCAGGAAGGGTCTGGGCTGGGTGAACTAGTGGCCATGAAGATAAGCATGAATGGAGGTCTCTTGTCTTCCGTGGTTGATTACAACTTGTCCTTTAGGGAAAATAACTATACAGACTTACTGACTTTCTGCAGCACCAGCTGCAGAAAGCTTCACTCACCATCTAGATTGGTCTTTCTTTCACTGATTTCATAAGGTGACCAGATCAGGTTTGATATATTTTAGGCAGATGAAGTAAGATGATTTGAATCTCATCCCAGGATCCACCACTTTAGGCACAACTCCAGGTGAGGTGGCTACACCCTGGTGAACAGAACACTGACTTTGCATCTTTTTCCGGAGCAGAGACTCGATCAAGAGGCGGGCGAGGTGAATAAAGCAGTGAGGAATCCTGCATGTCCTCTCAGCTGTTTCCATTCACTGAGCTCCTGGAGAGCCCCAGCGGAAAATGAAAGCTGCCTTTGCTCCTCTGCAGTGCCCTCCAGGGAGGGCAGGAAAGCACCTACCCTTCTTCACAGCACATCACCCCTCAGGCACAAGGCCTGGCTGTCACCCAGGGATGTCATTCACCTTCTTGGTACTTCAGATGCATCTATATTTTTGAATCATCCAATTCTGTCAAAGTTGTGGGGAGAAATAAGAGAGGCTTAAAGTAGCTAAAGCAGAAAATTCCCCAACTGTCAGTTTTATAATTCTTAAATCCATTCCAGGAGAGCTAGCTTTAGCCCTATTTCCTGATTGCTTGGAGAAACTGAGACGATCAATTAAAGTTTTCCCATGCACCCTCTTGGACAGATGGTTGAACCATTTTAATTAAGTGTATGTATTGGACTGACAGAGTTGATGTATCTGACGTGACAGACATTTTCTGTGTTCATTTAGGTTTTTAATCTTTCACTCTCTTTAGTATGCCCAGAATTGTGCTATTTGCATTGTGCTCTCAGAAGAAATATTCAATACACAGTCGATCACTTGGATTATTAGACTTTTATTGCTTGTTGTTGTTGGGTTTGGCCACAGTGAAAAGCTCCTCAGTAACAATTAGCTACCACTCTGACTCTAATAATGAAAGGATCTAAAATTTTGAAGTCTCTGTTGGAAGAAAAGTGGCCATATTTTTTGAAGATATTTAGGTGTCAAGAAGGGCAAATTAAGGCACACTGAGATTTTCAAAAGCATCTAGGTACCCAGTGCCTCAAATTTCAATGGCACTAAAATGGTGTTAGTTTTCTGCAGCCCTAGACTCCTAATTCCTGTGCAAGCCTGCATTGCTGCAGTAGTGCATGGTGGCTGCTCTCCCAGATTCCTACTTAAAATAAAATTAAATTAGCCTTGCTCTGAGAGGTTTTGAAATGAGACACATACTTCTCTTTTCCTACATCTCTTTACATTCTGTGGCCTTGCACGAGGTGGAAGATATGACATAATGGCACTAGTGGCCCTCGGTGTGGGAACAGGATCCCCTGGAGTGTAGGATTTCCCTTTACATGACTACAGTGGTGGGACCTGGCTAAGAGCAAGTTCCTAACACACACAGATAATTTCACAGCTATAACTCTCTTCCTCAAATGTATTGGTCCATAAGTTTGTTACAGTATAATATAATAAGTTATAATGCATATATGGAAACAGAGAATCATCAGCATTTTTTTTTTCTTCTTGTGCAATAGGTATTTGTATAAATATTAGACATTGCTACAGTATGAACAAGCCCTCTGACTTTCCTGAGTTTCTTCACATGATTCTTTCAGTCCTGTTTTAATATTAATAGAGATTAATAGATAGATGTGGTATTAATAGAATCTACTCTCTCTAGGTTTCAGTGAATATCAATCAATAGCTGCAAAAGTACCATATACTGGAATATTGTAGTGGCTACAGATACTCTTCTTATTTCCAGTGTCTTTACTGGCTGACATGAATGATTGTTTTCACCTAAGATAAACTCCTAGGCTCTTACACGTTTCATGGCAGAAAAGGCAGTGTCTCCTGCTGGTGAGAAAACCATACTGGAAAAGTACTTTTAGAGAGACATGCTTATTATAGAAAAAAAAATTAGTGTCTTTATCCTCAAGACTTTCCAATGTCCCATGGTCAGGATCTATCAGTTCCAGGAAGTTAGATTGCTTGATTGGTCTTTGAGGAGAAGCAAGAGGAAATAGTAAAAAGCATGAATGTGGTGATGTGCCTGACGGTTTTGGAAGATAATATATTTGTGACATAGCAGAAAAGTAGAAAGGAAAGAGTAGGGAAAAAATCAGGTTGTTCTGTTCAAGGAACACAAGAAAACCTGACAAATATAGTCCTTCCTGGATAGGCAGAGTGAGAGAGAGCCCTAGGTATATGCACCTTTAATAACATGTATGTATAGTCCAACCGGTGCATGTACAAACCCTGCACTCCTTCACAAACTTCAAATACCTGCAGGCATAGATAAATACTTGGATAAGCACATACCTCTTTGCTTGCTTACATGGGAGATTTTGTTCATGCAATAAAGGCTCAGTGCTTTTTTTGCAAAACCTCATGCTGCATCTGCATATGGGAGTGTTCTGGGAAATTCAAAATAGCCGCATGTCAAAAGTCCCAATAACGTACACTGTCTGAGGGCTCTTGGAGAGTGGGCTAATGACCTTTTCAAATCACTAGCAATTGGTTTTGAGAGGTCAGGTGGCAGGGGAAGGGAAGGAGAAGGTATGGAATATCTCTTTGCTCTGCAAAAAATGGTGAAAAGTGTGATCATGGAAAGTGCTGATTGAAAAGTAGAGAACTGAGCAAGCTGCAGCCCTTTCCTGGCAACAAATCCAAAATGTTAATATTCCATAAAGTACTGCACTAGGTGTGATATCCTGTACTGTCAGATTCACACACAGAGGTTTGGTAAATAAATTCACTCCTGACCAGAATCAGCAATAACACATTTGATTTTCTAAGTGCATCTGATCTGATCTAAGAATATCAAAAGGAGCCAGTAGCTCAGACTGACATTATTACACAAGCAGTCACATATTGATATTTAAGCTTGTACATTCCTTAAGCCTCAGTCAAATTTCTTGGCATTGTCAAAAAAAAAAAAAGAAAAAAAAGAAAGAAAGAAAAAACAAGCCATGCTTCTGATGAAAGCAACTGTCATTCAGCACTAGGACTTGCCCTTCGAACAGCTGTACTTGATCTCAAAACTCTCACCTGCACAGCATGGTAGGCTGAATCAACTCAGCTCTTTGTCTCACTACCTCAGATAAGCCTGTCATCAAAGTGAAGAGATAAAAAAGAGACAATCATAACTCTAATGTTATATTTGACAGAGGAAGCTGTTAGTCAAGTAGCTTTAAACTGTTTCTCCTCTACACGTATCGAGTGACGTCCTGGCACAGCGACAAGAACTTAACACGGTACTTTTTAATATGAGAAAGAAGAAAAAAATAATACCAGAGCAGATGTGTCATCATAGACACACCTTTTAGTGGACCTTCAAAGTGAAGAACTGGAGAGGCTCTTTTGTGAGACAACTGTCACAACAACTCCATCTTCCTAGAGGTGCCTACACAGGCCACTGCAGACAGCACATAGCAGATATTAGAGATAACTACGCTAACAAGGCATTGGCCAAGAGAAAGTGCCAAGAGAACAGGTTTCCTAGGGCCAGATCCTGAATTTGCTACTCAGGCAAAATGCTAAGTAGTGTAGGAACTGGTCCAAAGGCAGCTTCCTAATAAAAAACTGAAAACAGCTTGCTCATCATAGCTGTCATTCCAGGAAAGGTGAGGATGAGAGAGAGCCCCAAATGTAAAGACTGGGCTGTAGCAAATTTAAGCTGTTGGCTACTCGCAAGAGAGTCGTTAACCGATCCATCATATGGAATAATTATCAAACCTCTTTTTCTGTGTCACCAAAGTTCTACTCTTAGTAGTGCAGCAGCTTCAATGGTAGCATTCACATTTATGCACTGCATTAAACCCCAGGATCTCAAAAAGCTTTAGAAATTATATCCATAACATTCTGGTCAGACGGAGCTTTTGCGTACAGAAAAATGCTTATGCTGGAAAAGCATAAGAACAGCCTTGGGCCTATGGGGCCCTATGTTGATATAAAAAGGAGATGAGTTGGACCTAATTCAAGAGATCCGTAGTAATTTTACACACCTAAGCTGCCTTGTGACTTGTTTACCTGCCTGAAGCTCCCACAGTGATCTTACGTAAAACCTTCAGCATCCAGGAGTTTGCCTTGACTGGGAGTTTTTGTTTTTAAAACCAAATGTCTCTTCTATTGGTTTCAGCTCTTTCAAGGTAAAGGAGAAGAATAAAAGTCACTGACTTTGACTCCTAACCCTTTAAGTTTTAATTTACAAGTGCCTAAAATATACATGCAGGCAGTATTAGTTACTACTTACATGTTCCTGTAACAGTATTGTACAGACAACTCCAGTACCACATCTCACCCTAGTGTTGGATCAATGTCCCATAGATTAGATCTCTAAAATTTTTATGTCTCGTCTAAACCATGGATCTCAGCTGCACCTGAGATCAGTGGAAAGAGTCAGAAACCTCCATGAAATGATCGACAGTACCTTTTGCAGGGAGGATGCCTTGCCCTCTGCCAGGGCTGAGCTCCCCTTTGGGATGTGAGATGGCTCACTTAGGTTAAACATGTATCATTTTGGTGGCTGGTGTTAGATGTGATGAGTCCCATCCACATTGCCAGATACTTAAATATCTTGAGGTCCTTTCAGTGAACTTTTTTTTAAATTTTTCAAACCTCATGCATCATAATGGTGTATAAGATACCATGTTATTATGTCCCCATAAAATATAATTACGCACCTGGAAATAACAAAAGATTGGAAAAGAAGAAGTATTATTCCTCTACCAGAATACTTTCAATTTGGAAACCACATAGTACAGCATTGCAGAAATTTGAGCACAATGCCTGTAAGAAATACCCTCTGAAGCACCATCACTTGTCATTGTGCTGGGGCCCCAGTGTTGCATATGAGACTCAAACTCTTATGACCAAGCCAGAGTGGCAGTTCAATGACTTAGTTTTACATGAGGCTGTGATGCTAACACCACACAAACACAGAAATATTTAATGCTGAGGTTCATGCTGATTTTTCTCAGTCACCTATTAATAGAATGCACTGAGCTTTTCTAGGCACTGCCAGCCCCAGCAATAGCTGCCCTTGCTGGCTGGCATCAGTAGACACAAGTTGGAGCAAGGGTCACTTTTGGGAACAGAACCTTTTCCTACCCCACAGTACTGCCAGCACACTGTGTCCCAGGTGGAGCAGGAGGTCTGGCTGGCTCATTCCTTGCACTGCCCCATGCCTCCAGGGCAAAGGGAGAACCACTTTGGCTGATTCAAAGCGAAGTGTTGGATCCAGATGTCCTCTTGGACAGCGGTCAGACACGTGGGGAAATGGACAGCTCTGTGAACAAGGAAGGGCAAATGAGTACTAGGTGCCAGGTACACTCTGCAGCAGGCACCCTTTCTAACGAACCCTCAGCATGCTGAGGGGCAAGAGAACTGAGTATTGGATAATTTTTACATCTGACCTGTGAAATGCAGGTCACTCAGCAAGGATGAAACACAATACTTCCTAAGACCCAGACAGAAGAAAGGTTATTTCTACTGTGTCACAGCAGCTAAGCCACAGGAAGTTGTTGAATCACTCTGCCAGCTTTCCTGAAATAAAATAGTTTTAGTTTCATGCATGTAGTGAATTTTTACCTTACACTTGTGAATTTGAGCCACTATTATCTTATCTGCAGGGTGATTAAACAGCCTATTCTCTCCCCCTTTTTCTGCTCCTCAGCCGGAGCTTTACTGTCTCACAAGGTTTCTTAATGCCCAGGAGCATCCTGCCTTTTCTTGCTGCTGGTGCCTTTGCGAACATGTGATGGACAGGAGAATGTTTGAGAGAGTTTGCTATTCGGGCAGGGACCCATCCAGTTGTTGAGTTTTCATTGACAGCATCGTCACCGAAACTTCCTGTTTTATATCATACATTATGTTCTTCTGTAGATTTACTCCCTCTGCATTTATACCAATTTAGCTTCATGGTGCTATTTTTGAAATCGCACTAGATCAAATTCTCCACTCAGTTTCTCTTGCATAATCACTGTGGGGCAGTGTGCATATAAATGAGGTCACGGTTTAGCACACTGTGTATAAATTAATGTGAACTTAAATATTAAGCACAGGTGACTTGCAGTTTCCCTCTCATATAGGCAGACTCTGCTCTGAAATGCCAGTGAAATAATTACCTTTAGGGTGGTGCAGAACTCAGCAGTTTTCCCACCTGCTGGTGCAAGAGAGTGACTTCTTTTTATGTCATCTTTACTGTTGCCGTCTATGGCCAGCACAGCAGAAGACAGTGATGATGTAGACACAGGGTTTACCCACCTGCTAAAAGGAAGACGATTCCTGTAGATATAAGAAAATTGGTGTAATGAGTGGATCTTACAGATATTTTTCAGCGTTTCCTTTCTGATATACCTTTATGGTGGGTTGTTGGGCTGAAAATAGTAACTCAGGAAAACAAAACCAGAGCCAGATAACCCTCCATATGTACACAGACATTCCCAGTGTGATTAGTATCTGTGTGTAACCAGTTTGGGTCTTGGGCAGACAGGGACTGCTCACAAGTAGGACTCTTTTCTCATCCTGCCCTGAGCCAATCAATCTTTCCTGAAGCCTTGGACTGCACCGAAGGAGCCATCAGTCCATGACTGGGTTGTTACTTCCTTTCCCTCAAGTCATTCTCCTGCCAGGCTGTTGCTTTGTCTGTTGTGATGCAGCAAAGACCCTTTCTAGATCCGCTTGTCTTCCTTAAGCCTTGAAGTCATCAAAACATGTATTATGTAGGGAGTGTTTTATCCTGTGTTTCCAAAACATGACAGAAGCATGGCTACTTTCTCATCCATGCTGTTTAAAAGCTGTGAGTGACTCTGCCAGCTCAGAGATTACCGTAGTCTGCTTTGTAACATCAGAAAGAACAGGAGAGTGTGGCATACCCTTACTGCTCCCTGAAATACACAACTCATCTGATGTTTGAAGCTTAAACTTAGCCCAGAAATAACACACATGATGTAAAACATAGTTTGCAGCTCGAGGCCTGGGTATATTAACATTGAGAATACTGACAGCCTTGTGGCTGCTGCTGCTTACAACCAGATCAATAGCCAGGAAAGGACCTGTAGCTCCTTGAGCCCCATCAGAAGCTTCCTTAAAGTGCTACATGTCTCTGAAAAAGCCAGTGTTATTATACACCATTACCCATATCTGTGGGTAATACAAGCTGTGCATGAGCAGCGCTGTCTTGGCTCTCTGGTGTTTCTGCCTTGACCAGATCCTCCTGCAAGCCCAAGACTATATGAAGACTTTGCGAGGTATACACCTGATCGCTAAAACTTACTCAAGGACTACATGGACTCAAGCTTACCTCTGATACCAAGCAAATTGCTCTACAGCACGACAGCTAGACACTGAGGGGGCTGGCGGTGACCCCTCTGTTTTGAGCCCTTCAAACCCTTGCAATGTGGCATAAAATGCCACCTCCCTGGTCCAAGAGTGATCCAAACCCACTTGCACTACACAAGATGTGATCCAGTGATGAATCAGATCAACATTCCTCCACTCAGATGCATGAGATACACAAGCAAAACTCTGCCCATGAAAACTTTGAATGCTAACTATTTGGCGGGGAGAGCTAAAGAAGTCAGAACATCAAGAAATCAGAACCACAAATTCAAGCTCTCTGGCATTTGGAACTACTTCACAGAAAGCTACATTCTCACCACCCACTCTCCAAACACACTCAGGTGCTGGCATTTTCACCCAGACTAATTAACAAATAGTGTGGCAATTAAATCACATGGCCTCACCATTGAGTTCAGAAAACTCCCTTACATCGCCGCAGAGTATAGCAACATAACTCATAAAATTATTTTATAACAACAATTTAAGTGAAGCAAATATCATGAAAATACAACACAAATGTGATAATTATTCCAATTTATGTGATAACAATGTTACGTGTAAACTAAATTGTCTTCCCAAGGCCATCCAACTTTGAACAGCTTCCCTGCTCCACAGATGTGCCTCGAGTATCAGCAGTGTGTGTAGAGAGGCATAGGGTGATTCTTCTAAATCTGACTTTGCAAAGCTTCATGGCAGTCTGTGGGGAAGCAGCATTTTTGGGAGATCTTCAAAGGAGAGATTTAGCTGCCAAAAGGTCTTTTCCATCTCCCAAAGAGCAAGGAAGAGTGAGAACAAAGTGGTCTTTGCACAATACTATTTTGCCCTTCCTGTCTGACCCAGCTGTGCCATTAATTTTGGTGCTGCCAGATTTCATGGTCTGCTTCCCCGTGTTGTGTTGGTTGGTAAGAGCCAGGAGGGATAGATCAAGGCCAAGCTGTTTTTAGGAGCAGCCCATGTGTGGTTCACAACTCCAGGACCCTGCCATCTGCTATATTTGGTCTACCTTCCTGTTCCTCAGATCTTGACTCTTGGACAGCTGCAATGAAGATAAGAAAAGCCTCAGGAAACTAGAAGATGCTCATTTGGAGAAGGTATCTAGAGGGGGAGGTTAATACACAAACAGATTGAAGGAAAGCAGAAGAGTAAATGAGAAAGGCTTGGGGTCATTTTTTTTCTTATTTTTAAAGTAGGATTAGTTAGTGGTGGAAAGATATGATTTCTATGAAGGGAAAATGAAAAAGTCCACTAATTACATACTATATGAACATGAGTAAGCCCAGCATTTTCTGAGTCACAACAAGCAGTTATAGAGTGACAGGGAAAACTTTTTAAGTGATGATTCAAAAATAAAAAAGGCATTTGGAGTCATTGAGCGTGCAGAGTTAGCCCAGGTAACCACATGATCTTATCATTACTACCCTTCATCTGTCTGCCGCCCTTTTCCCACCTAGCGTTTGATACACTCACTTGTTGCATCTTGTCTTGCAAGTGGCATGACTTCAATTGCACTAATTGTGTGCATAAAGTTAAACATGCATGTAAATGTTTGCAAGATTGGAACCTCAGACTATAAACACTGGGAGAGGGCTCATCACCTCCATTGTAATCATGGAGGGCTAGATGCGAGGGGAACTGAGACATAAGAAGAATTTTTGTGCATTATACAGGAGAAATTACATCATCATTATACTTTACTATTTTTGGTATGATTCCTTTTGTCTTCAGTTAGTTATGTCACCCTCACTTCCATTTTGTGCTCCCACTTTTCTTTAAAACACATGGTGGCAGAAAAGGAGCTGTAGGCATTTAAACAATTCCATTTGATTTCAGCTGGAAGGGTTTTTATTGTGTATTCTCTTATCTGAATATAGTTCTCCCAAGGTAGCTACTGTGCTAATATTACACCAAATTACATAGGTGTTGCATGAGGCTGTAATTTGCACTAGAGGTTTAAAGGTTGTTATTATTTATTACCTGCATTACAGCAGTATCTGAAAGTCTGGTGGGGAACCAGGGTGCTGCATTCTGCACAAACACAGAGCTGGAGGAAAGTCCCTGACCTAATACCAACCAGGAGCTCCACAAGCAGATCAGAGAGCATCCAGGTGGGGCCCAGGGCAGTGAGCCAGAGTGGATTGGGCTGCCCTTTTGTGGGAGACTGGGGATGTCAGGGTCTGAGTCTCTTCAGGCAGAGGAGAAGTAGCCACCTGCCAAAACAGGCTCAGATGGCAAACTTCCCAGCAAAGGGGGAAGCAGTGGCAAGGAGTGAAACTTGCTGAAAACAATTTTTACCAGAATATTCTCAAAACCCAATGGAAATTTCCTCTCAAAAAGCCCAGTCCCTCACCATGGAGCTTGTCCTACAGGATCAGAGGCAGCACAAGAATTAAGACAGAGGGAAGGGTGCAGGAGACAACAGGACAAGACTGGTCAGCCGCACAGACACGGTGAAGGTCATGATATAAGATGCTGTAAAAGGGACCCTCTGCCTTAAATTCACAAAATGACTCACTAACCTATAATAACATTACCTAAAAGTCATAGTGAGCTCTTCATCTTCAAAGCACTTTACAAAGATTAACTAATTAATTTCACTGTCAAATCTTCTGGAGATCTAGTAATGGTATTTGGCTCTACCTCAGAGAGCAATTTTTTCCAGGTACTGGCAGGGTAAACATTCATAATGATATAACCAGTGGGAAGAACGTTTTTAGCACTTGAGTGATATTTTTATGAGAGACAAAGGTTAGGAATTGACCCTGGACCAAAGGGCTTCACTGGGCCACTCACTTGGAAGTTGGTACTCCCTGTTGTTCCCACGCTGATGCCAATACAACAACCCACATGGCTTATGCATACTGTATTTTAGGAAAACCCAACTAAAATTCCAGTTATTTATAGATGTGTACATGGGTAAGGGTGTTCTCAGGTTTCTGCCCTGTGTTCTCACATGTGCTGCCATGCTGGTGACATGGGCTGTGGGATTGAGCGCACCCTCAGCCATAAAGTTTAACAAGGCCAAGGGCACCTGGGTCAGGGCAACCCCAAGCACAAACACAGCCTGGGCAGGGAATGGATTGACAGCAGCCCTGGGAAGAAGGACTTGGGGGTGTTCGTGGACAAGAAGCTCAACATGACCCAGCAATGTGAACCCACAGCCCAGAAAAAACCCAACCACATCCTGGGCTGTAGCACAAGCGGTGTGACCAGCAGGTTGAGGGAGAAGATTCTGCTCCTCTACGCCAATCTGGTGGGTTCCAACTTGGATCTGGGGACCTCAAAATAAGAAGAACATGGATCTGTTGGAGGGAGTCCAGAGGCAGTCATGAAGAGGGCTGGAGCACCTCTACTATGGAGACTCCTCTCCTATGTATGAGAGAGATAGGGTTGTTCAGCCTGGAGAAGAGAAGGCTCCAGAGAGACCTTAGAGTCCCTTTCAGTGCCTAAAAGGGGCTACAAGTGAGTTAGAGAGGGACTTTTATAAGGGCATGGGCTGGTAGAACAAGGAGGAATGGCTTTAAACTGAATGAGGGTAGATTTAGATTAGATATTAGAAAGAAATTTTTTACTCAGAGAGTGGTGAGGCGCTGTCACAGGCTGCCCCGAGAAGCTGTGGATGTCCCATCCCTGGAAGTGTTCAAGGCCAGGTTAGAAGGGGCTTTGAGCAATCTGGTCTAGTGGGAGGTGTCCCTGCCCCTGGCAGGAGGGGTGGAACGAGATCTTTAAAGTCCCTTCCAAGCCAAAACATTTTATGATTTTATCATTTTCTCTCCTGGGGACTCACTAGCTCTGTCTGTCACTGTTCTTCCCACCCTGGGTCCAGCCTGGACCCTCTGCCAGCCCCACACTCTGCCACTAAGAATAAAAACATGGCGAGAGTGCAGCTCCCAGGAAGAAGTTTCACTTTCAGTCTCCTGGCTACCTTGCAAAGAGACAGAGTAACTCCCAGAGGCATCTCCTGCCTCCCCATCCAGATGCTCAGCTAACGTGGGCTTGGCATGCTTTGATTTATGGAGGCTGGGTCTGGCTCACAGTGTTCTTCCAGAACAGCTATATTGGCTGCAGTATTAAAAATTCACAGCAGCAGCAGCCAAAATTAGGCTGAAAAAAGTCTTCCATGTGGACACTGACAGGAGAGAGATTTTATCAGTGTAGATTGTTGCCCAAAGAGGTTGTGTTTCTACAAAAGTAAAAAATCTCCTACTGCTACATGCTACATCAGTATTGTGAGGACCTGCTGGCCCTGCTGTGGGGACAAGCACAGGTATAAAAACTGGTGACTTTCTGTATGCTAAACCAGATTTTCAGTGTATATCACAGACTGGGAGCTGCTGTTCTAAACTAGTTCCATTGTTTAAAAATGGCACTTGACACAAACTCTCAAAAATTAAGAAATGCGTATTTCCAGTCTTTATTCAATAAAGTGTTAGGTATGTACAATAACCCTTGGACTGCTTCTCCTGGAGTAAATTATTTCTCTTAGACTAACAATTAACAGGAAATGAAAAAGTTGTTGGTGCAGAAAAAAAAATACAGCAGCAGGTCTGGAAAGGAATTGAAAAATTATCTGTCTCATTTCTCTGCAGGGAAGCAATAACACAATATTGTCACACATAACTTGGAAAGGAGATCTTTGATTTCTAGTAATGGAAATGGGTAAATAGAGATGTCACTGTGTCATAGTCATTCCATTTGATATGGCCAGGGTTAAATGCTGAGACTGAAAAGGAACTGCATAGGCTGCTTGTAAAAGTTTGACACTTGGGGAAAAAAATGCCTGAAAGCTGGCGACAGCTCCTGAAAGCAAATGTATGTCAACTATTCAGGCTTCACATCTCAGATGTAAGGACATAAAAATGTTGCAGGAGTTCAAAATATCTTGTCACAACATCTCAATGTCTCATTTTGCACCTAAATCTCAATATTGTTTATATTATCCATGGCCCAGTACAGACCTCATTTACAATTGTGAATCTCATTCGTCAGGTTAACAGAAACAAAATCCAGGGCAGAATTTCACACAGCTTGAAGGTGTATGTTGCTAAAAGTTCTCACCTTCATTTTCCCAGTTGATCCAGAGAGTAAAGTGTTTCAGGAACCATTTTTTGCAAATGCCTTTACACACCACACTTTAGGCCTGCTGCCAGTTTTCCTTAGTCTAGCAATGGCACAAAGATGCCATTACCAATCACAAAATCAAAGATGCCCAGTGTGAATTCAAGACCCCCAGAGAGCTGAGTGAGATTTTTCAGTGCCAAGAAGGGACAATTCAGGTGCAGAATATTTGACGACAGCTGTCTGTGTCTCCCTGGGTTGCCTAGGAACAAAGAGCAAATGACATCCATTTTGGGACACAGAAGGTAAAACTCTTCAGGGCATTCCCAAACTCTGAAAACCTCTTTGCTGCAATGAATGAGGTTGTGCTGCTGGATGAGGAGCTGTTGACCCTTGTGTGTCCCCTGTTGCCGGTGCTATCTTGGAATGCAGGGAGACTCCAAAATAAGAGTGTAGTGTTTCTTGGTGGCTAAGAGAACAAACCTTTCAGCTTCAGGAATGTGAAGTGCGGTTGGAGAAAGCCATCAAGTAGCGATAGTAACAAAAACACCAATGGCATCTGTTATGGATTGCAGCAAAGAAGATCCAGCTAAAACACACAGGATCATTCTTTCAGTCAAGACAACCAGGACACTGCTGCACATATCACTGAAAGCTGAATGAAAGAGCAGTGTTAAGAGTTTTACAGGGAGTTACAGCAGGGCATCTGCAAACTAGTTCTTGTTCTAGTCTACATAAGGCTTGTGAAGCAATTCATATCTAAAGCATAGCCTCTGCACCCCAAAAGTCACCTGCCAGACCCCTCGAAGGAGCAAAACCTAAAGTGGAGGCATCAGCTCTTAGTTTTCATAAGAGTTAGTAGCCAGTCCGTGCTAATACCTTTGAGCTTCAGCTCCCTGAGCTCCCCTCCTTCTCCTGCCTTTCTGTATGAATTCTGCACTTCCCTGCTTCAAAAGGACTTCAGTTTTGTGCTGTTTGATGCCCAAACTGTCAGCCTTGGTGCCACTGCTGAGAATTGTCAGGTAGATGAAAAGCCACAAACCCTGGGAGAAAAGCCATCACTGTCTCTGTGTCCTTGGAGTCCGAGTTCAGCAAGCCACGTAACTACAGACATCACCCCTGTGGCCATTCTGTCTGCCTTGCTGGGATGGTTATTACACTGTAAATTATGAATTTGCTTATGCTCCTTGCTGAATCAGGCCCCAATTCACCAGATTATCTGTCAACCCCCCGTTATGGATCAAGATGGAAAAAACCTGGAGTCTCCTTATTGACTTTGATGGCCCTGGGACTTGACACAGTACTCTGCTGCTTTAACCCCCCCCAGATGTTTATCATGGCAGAAAGGTGTTGCCTTGCAGTGGATAACTACGTGTGTACCCTTCTAATCACCCACTGCAATTCAGGGCCATGATGTGTGAGGAGCTAAAGAACAATGTCACCTCCCAGCCTTCTCCTCCCTCTTATTCCCAGCCCTGAGTTCACTGACCTACTCAGTCCAGCAGAAACTGGGCTCAGGAGCTGCCTTAATTCTACATTCAAGGCAATGTTTCCCTCACTGCTCCCTTTCTGGAGAAAGCAGAGCAAAGTGCATTAAGAGGTGGATTAAAGAGGAGGGAAGATAAGTAAATAAAAACTACATATTTTCATAAGATTTTTTCAGTATGTTTCTTAAAAAATGTGCTGAATAAGTGATTTACCTCCAGTCTTAGAGCTGTGAGGTTTAATGAAGCTGACATTTTCCTCTCCAATGTTATGTCAGACTAAAAACCTTTTCAACTTATAATAGATACGTATGGTAATAGATATCTGAATGAAAGATCAAACAGACATTAAGTACTGCAGAAATAGCCTGGTAAAAAGATGAAGTCACCCTCTAATGACACTATTATGACATACAGATTAAAAGAAGAACCAGTAAAAAAGAAGGATGATAATGCTATTGTGTTACTTCACTAAGGTATTTTACCAGTGAAATGAAGTTACTCACTTTCTGCATCTATCCACTCATCTGACTGATGTTTTAAGGGGGGAAAAAAATGTGCAGGAGAAAAGAACTGTTCTTGAAGGAGAAAAAGGCCCACTAAGCAAACCCTACCTGTATTTGGGGTTGGTATGTAGTATCAGATGAATACTGCATTTCAAGCGTTTGATCCTGTGCCTCCAAAAACTACAAACATCATAAGCCAAAATTAAAAACTTTGCCAGCAGTCTAGTACACATAGTAGGTTCAAACTGAACCCCCTTGAGGAAAGGATAATTGCTACCTTGTTGTAAAGCAGATGCATTTTTGGAAGCAGATGTGTGCAAGGTGACCATACTTTGGGAAACCACATTTGAAGTAAATATTTATTTGCATAACAAATAGAATACTTTCTACCAGCCCATTATGCAGCTAAGATTAGCTCAGACCTTTATAGTGACACTACATAGATAATAAACTGAAAGCAAATTTGAGCTGGTGCAGTTTCGCTGGTTCCTCAGCTGTCCAGCCCTGTGTGGGTCAAATGGGTGGAGAGCCATGTCGCTTTGTGCCTGCCAGCAGTAAAGCCTGAGACGAGGGGTCAGAGGGTGATTCCAAAGCACAGGATCAGCAGGATAACTCCTCATCCCAAGGGGAATATCTTGGAAGTTTGCCCAAGAAGGCTGAGGCTTCTCTACTTTGTGTGTGTGTAGATAAGACCATCTCCTGAGGAGAGAAGTGCTCGTGGACACAGACCACCTCTACAGCAGCCTATTTATATCTGCCACACAGACAGAGGACAACGTGATTCAGATGTTAATCAGTTGCTGGCAGCATTACAGAGCCTCCTTGAGTAAAAAGCAATCCAGTTCTGCAGATGAGGCAGAAGCACACGGGTCTTCATTGTACCCTCCTGCTGCAAGTGCCTACTAGGCACAGTGACTGCTCGGATCCAGTGTCTGCACAGGGAGCTAAGATCCAGCAGACCTGGATTGTAGGGGTCTGTTGTCTTCCTTCTTTATTAACCTGAATTGCCATAACAGTCATGGCAGCTGAGCAAGGCCTCTTGTAGGTGGTCTGAGCACAACCCACACTGCTGGGTCTGAACACAGCCCACATTGCCAGGGTGTTGGGCTCTGCCTTCATCTACTCCTCCCCAAGCCATGAAACCAAAACACCATCAATTTACTACTGTCTGCTAAGAAATGAGAAGCTGTTTCCCCTCTGCTTGCCTCAACATGGACTTTAAATGCAATTCCTTTCTTAGAAGAACCTGCACAAATGGCGCTGCAGAGTTGCACGTGGGCTCTGTCCCAAAGAGTGCAGGCTGCAGGTTCTCACTCTGTATGGAAGTGGTTCTTTTTTTCTAGCTATCCATGCTGTCTGGCCAGTCTGAGGAGAGATTGTGGATTCTCTTAATCTCTTTTGCCATTGCAGACACCATTCTGCAGGCCAAACTACCTCCTAAACTTCAGGTCTTGAGGAATTCAGGGATCCTGTGCAACCCAGCTTCCCTGAAGCACTGATGCCTTGGGAGGAGCAGAAGGCAGCAATACCTCCAGTCCTAGGTGCCTAGGACTTGAAAGGCAAATTCTGCACTGTGGCCTTTTACAGCCATGTTTGCGTGTGTGCCCAGGAGTGCAAGGAGGTGACATTTTTTGCAATGAATTTTCAGAACAAAGTGAGACTGCAGACGTACAGGTAGACAGCAGCAAGACACGCGCTGTTATGTTCACAAAGCATTTCTCCCTGTGCTGCAGGAGCAGCACATAAATGAAACAGTCAATACATGGCTGCTTTTTTTCCTGCCCTTAACTGCTACCAGAGGCTGAGCTGGCTGAGTGAGCTGGGTCTCTGTAGTTTCCCTGGTTCCCTTTGAAGAGGTTTGTCTCTGTGATATAGCAGCACTACTACATCCACAGAACAGTAAGTATTGCTTCCCTTGATGTAGTCCCTTTATGCCTACTTGCTGCTCCTGGGCTTAACTCATCTCTCTTTTTATTTGCCTAAATAAAATGCAATCATAAAAAATTGACATGACAGAAATACTGCCTTTTAAACTCAAAATGAAAATATGTTTACTTACATACAATTTTATAGAAAGAGAAGAGCGATTATTGAGTATAAAGGAGACTGACCTCAAAACCAAGCAGCAAGGCCTAACTTCACCCACACAATTGACTCTAGGTCTCCTTTGGGCTTGTTTTCTGCCTCCCTGGCCCTGGGACATTATGTTTTTCAGTTGCAAGTGTCTGAAATTATATGAGGGCTGTGCTGCAGCCTGTCAGACAGGTGTTTTCACAGTAGGAAAGGGAGGTTGTAAGTACACTGCATGGAAGAGATTTGTGATGATGAACCATTATCTGGCACAGCTGTGTCCCAGGACAGCCTTATGGGTCATCTTTCCCCGGAGAGATGCCCAAGCAGTCTTAAGGGAGTGCTGTTTGTCACATACACAAACCCTTTCAGGGAACAGGCCAAAAATTTAAACACGTGGATGGTCAGCAGTCCAGTGCCTGGACTCCGTCCTTGGGGATGCCTGACATATCTTAGATGTCCAGCATGATGTGTGATTAATTACTCTTAGTTGGTTCCTACTTTTCTCCATTGGTGAAAACGAGTTTGAAAATTGACTTGCTTAGATTTAGACTCTTTAAACTTCAGATGGCAAAGGAGAGCAGATGAAGAACAGTCCTCTACTGCTTCACTGATACCCAGTAGCTGATGCCGAGTAAGAAACCACAATATATGTGGAATCTGGCATTGTGAATGATCTGTGTCACAGTGGGTGTTGCAGAGCATTACAAGGCGAAGTTGTATGATCCTTATCCTGAAGACCTTAGCATCTAAGTGAGCAGCATATATACATATTCCTTGATGCATTTTATGACCAGAAATTAGTACATAGTGGTCAGGATGGAGTCTTTCTCAAGAAATATTTAAATCAATATATGAAAAACAAAATATTTGATTTCCCTATAAGAAAGGAATAAAAATGTAAGCAAAAATTGATCAGAAAATGCTGATTGTCACAATTGTCACAAGCCTTTCAGTGGGCCACTTTGCCAACGTAGCAATAAAATTTACGTTAGCATCAGCAAAAAAGAGCAGGAATCTGATGCAACCACTTTCTGATGCAGCAATCTGTGGGGCCCAACTTCCTCTGGAGCCTTGGCCATTGCATCCTCATTTATATGAGTGTGTATTGATTGTACAATGGCACAGAATGGAAAAGTGGTGATTCATACCAGACCTTCATCCATTTGACAAACTGGAGGGCACTAGCACACTGTGGTCCATAGATTTCTGGCAGAATTTAAATACTTCTGCAGCTTCCAGGGAAGATTGCTAAGAAGAATGAAATGGTCCTGTGGGCTTACCTTGCACTTTGAAAGCAAATTGAGAGGAGTCTACACTTTTATTAGGAGACATAATGAAGCTGACAAGACAAAAATAAGTCCAAATGCCATTGCAGTAGAAGTTGGGGACATCCAAATCTACGTTGCTGAAGGCCTGATGCCCTTGCTCGTGACAGAAGGATAGAAAAGAAGCCTCTCCACAGTGAGCAGACAGGTTATGCCAATTCATTGCTTCTCAATTGCTGCAAACCCTATACCCTTGATCACTACCCCTGGATTTAGGTGGATTTTTCCAACCACTGGAGGGCTCGCATTTTTTGTGTTTTAAACTTCCCTAAGTGGGGAGAGGGATGATGAAAAATTTCATCTGTTCTTGAGGATGAAAGCTTTAAACTGAAAGCTAGTAGGTTTAGATTAGATATTAGGAAGAAAGTCTTTCCTGGGAGGGTGGTGAGGCACAGGAACAGGTTGCCCAGAGAAGTTGTGGATGCCCTATACTTGGAAGTATACTGTAATACCTTGAAGGTATACCCCATACCTTGAAGGTCAGGTTGAATGGGGCTTGGAGCAACCTGGTCTAGTGGGAGGTGTCCCTGCCCATGGCAGGGGGGTGGAATGAGATGATGTTTAAGGTCTCTCCTAACCTAAACAATTCCGTGATTCTACGATTCTATTCTCTTTAAGCATTCTCATATCTGAACTGAGCTGCACAGAGGACTCCATGATAGGCAGTCCTGATTATTCTTTAATGCATTCCTTCAGAATTTAATTGTTCTGAAATGCCCCAATCACTGAGCAAGTGATCAGCAATTAAAGACTTACAGACCTTCAACCACAATAAAAAACATGTTGTTTAAATTATCTAGATAAATGCAGGGTATTTCATGTGAGGCTATGTACAAAGGTACACAGCCAGAAGAAAGAGGTGATCAAACATATGATTAATAAAACTCCAACAGAATTTGACCCTGTCACTAGATCAGGCAGAGGTACTTAAGGCTGAGTGGGATTTACAGATATTATTTTGGCCACCAGAGGGTTCCCATATTTTTCCATTTGTGCAATTGAAGCAATGAGAGAGTAAAGAACATAGAAAAGCCACTTTAAAAATGTGTAAAAGCAATAAAGATAAAAAAAATAAAAGCAACCCCAAAGTAATGGAAATAATCTGCACGCAGGTCTGATTTTGTTACTGTAAAATTCAATGACTGCATTTTGCAAAACAAAACCAGGTATTTCTGCACTGGTTGCAGCACCCTCATTCTTATTTGCACCATTGCACATGAGATCAGGATTCAAGCAGCTGACGATAAATTCCGTGTATGTAGGACACCTATTAAAGTTTTCATGTGATGTTAGAGTGAGTAGGTTAGTACAAAAGAAACCCCACAAAGTAAATAAGATTTCAAACGTTGTGGTATTGTCAGGGCAAAACCCCAGATTCCAAGTCAAGTTCAATCCTGCAAAGCTAGTAATGGCAGTGCTCTTTTCCTAACTTGGCTTCAGTCACTACCGTGACTCTCAATTCTCAAATAATAGGTGATTCATCTTAATGTTATTTAGGGAAGGAGTCACAATGGCTTTGATAAGTCAAATGATGGTCAGATATTTTTCTTACAGCTCATTAATTTTCCCAGGAAACAATGGGCCAAATCCTGCTGTCAGTTATGCTACCAAAGTCAGTGTACTAGGGATGCTTTTTAATCCCGCCTGGATCCAGACCCCCCCTCTGACACGTACAGGATGGGCTCTTGGGTTTGTGCTTTCTGATATGCTTCATCTCATCTCTCAGGGCTCTCCTGAAAATGTCAACCAGAAATATACTCGCTGCAGCAACCTGATAAAATCTCTCTGGAGGGTGTGATCCGGGATAGCCCTTGGTCTGAGCAAGCTCCTTGGAAACTTTATCCAAGGTTTCATGGTTCCACCGGAAGATTCAAGCTTTGGTGGAGGGAAAAGGCTCCATGTTGTCTGAAATGGTGGTGTTAGAGCTCATAGGGCCGCAGTGCCTTTTCCCCTGGAGGACAGACGTAAGGTGTTCTCTCTTCCCCTTCTTGGTGAGTTTCAGGGCCAGAGAAGCAGCACATGAAGGTGTGTTTGTGGCTTTCCTTTGGCGTCCTCCTGCAGAAGGAGGTTGAATGGGCTGTGAGGCCCAAAGAGCGGCTCTCAAAAGGGACTGACCATTCCCCTCCTTCCTGAGATAACTCAGACGTCTTCACTGCTGTGCAGGCTTCTCCTCTGTCAGCATACCAGGAACTCCATCATCTTGTGCAATATGGTCCAAATGTTTGGCAAAATCAAAATCTCTTTCCTTATTTGAGGTCAGAGCCTGATGCCTTCAATCACTGCAAACAGAGACTTGCTGCACAGTCCACTGACTTCAAGGAAGCTTCTCATGGAGAAATCTATTTATTCAGCTTGAATAATGGGCACAGGAATCTGGCTTTTGCTAACACAGGCATGGCAGCTTTGTAGATGCTACAATGTTCAGTATTATTTCAAAGTTTCAATTTTTATTTCTAATAAGATGCTGACCTTCTAGATGTTATAATTAGAAGACTTATTGGGAAGCCTAATATAATATTATACCCACTGGGGAGTCAAAAGTGCAAATAGTAAAAATATCAAATCTCAATATTTAATTAATTGAAACAGATTAAATTTCAACCTATTTCTCATTTCTGTCAGCTACTGAAAGTTGCATGTGAACTTTAGAATTTATGCAGATTTTCCCACAGAGTTTCTAGGCTGGAATTTCAAACAACTAAGATCTGTGTTTGTAGACACACTGTGCAGCTTTCTTAAGACCTTCTCAACAAAGAGCTTCCAGGGCTCTGTGTGGGAGGAATTAATTGAATATGACTGCTCTAGTCAGGTGCCTAAACAGGATTCAGACACTTGAGAGAACCTGGCCTTTCTTCTTGGTGAAGAAGGCTTCTGGAAGACCATCTTTTAAAGCTCCCCAATCAGGCTGTTCTCAAGGAGTACCTTTGTCCCAAAACACACGTAGAAGACTAGAAGGTATAAACACAGAGTGTTTCAGTGACGCAGTGAACAGCAAAAGGCAAATAGAAACACATTTCACAAGAGTTGGGACGACTTCCATTTTTGTGTCACTTCTGACCTTCATCCAGCACGCAGAAGGCCTTTCGTGCAGACAAATGGAATTGTGCAAAAGTAACTGAAGAGCAGGTGCATTATCAAATCACAACAGTCTATTTGTCCTTATTCCTGGTAATGATATCCTTACAGGGGCTGCATTCACTGGCTTACTGCTTGGTAGGGATTTGTTGTCAAAAATATATAAATAAGTGAAACAGGCACTTGGTAAATGAACCACCAGTGATGGACCAGGAATTCCTCTGAGAAATTTATTATTGCTAGACAACCCATATGGCTGCAGTTTGTCTGTGGAACTGCTGTTCTGCAGTTACATTAGTCCATGGTAAAGAAAATTTACAGTTCTCAATCATATGCCACGGGTCCTTTGATTAAATGAGGATTTACTGTACTTGATAGCCCACAGCAGCTTAAGTACCATAGAGTGTGTTACATAAATGCATGTTCAGGATTATTACACATACCAAAATAGGCATGTACTTGATGGAGGTTGTTATGGTTTACAGTTCCCTTTTCCCTTTCCCTCTCTGTGGTAATAACTGTACATGTATTTGCCTTAAACACCTATAGTCTGAAACACAGGTTAAATTATAAAAGAGATTGCAACATCTTCTTTGTCCATCATCATCTAATAAATCAACGGGTCCATTTCTGTGGATTGATGTAATGGCATTTATGAGCATTGGCAAAGTCATATCCACTTAACTGATGCAATTAAGTAGTGCCGTGCTCTTATTATAATAATAATGGATTGACTGATGAGTAATTTATTTCTTTCCAATGTAACTGACAAAAATAGGCTATATTCATAGACAACGCAATGTATTTGGATCATAAAACTGCTGTCTTATCAAATCCACCATTAGCTTAGATTTATCCTCACCAGAGAGTGGCGGAAAACGCTTTAAACCAGGGACCAAGCTTAATGAGGAATCCTGGCCCTGCTGTGTAAAGTCCCACAGAGAAGGGGAATATTTTACTAGCTATTTCTCATAAGAGAAGTGCTGCTTAACACCATCATAAAGAATCTCAGAGCTGCCAGCTGAACTCTCTGGTCTAAATAAGGAGATGGCTGTGTTTGGTTCAATTTTAATTGAGTTTCCAGGAAAAATATTTCCTTATTGCCACTTGTTACTCCATACAATCTCCCTGACACTCCTTTCCTATCAATATTGCCTGGAGACCTGGCAATAAGAGAGATCAGTGCTTTTATCACCCTCAACGTGACATTTTGGAGTATCTTGTTATTTCCTGTGTTTATGACTATGATTTCATAGAATCATGGAACGGTTTGGGTTGGAAGGTGCTCTCTCAACTTCTCTGGGTTGAACAGCCCCAATTCTAATAGCCCTCTCTCTTCATAGCTCCAGCTTTCTGATCATGGCCTTCCTCTGGACTCACTCCAAAATGTCCATGTCCTTATTTTTGGGGTCCCAGAGCTGGACACAGCACTGCAGGTGGAGTCTCACAAGGGCAGAGCAGAGAGGCAGAATCCCCTCCCTCGCCCTGCTGGTCTCACCGCTGGTTATGCAGCCCAGGACACCCTTGGCTTTCTGGGCAGCATGTGCAAACTGGTGGCTTGTGTTCTGACTCTCATCCGCCAACACTGCCAAGCTCTTCCTCCCAGGTCTGGTCTCAATTAATTCTCTTCCCAGCCTTTGTTTGTGCTTGGGATCAACCCGGCCCAGGTGCAGGACCTTGCACTTGGCCTTGTTGAACTTAATGAGGTTCACACAATCCCACCCCTCCAGCCTGTGCAGGTCCCTGTGGATGCCATCCCTTTCCTCCAGGGTGTCACCTGCACCACTCAGCTTGGTGTCATTGGCAGACTTGCTGAGGGTGCCTCAGTCCCACTGGCCATGTCTCTGGAAAAGATACTAAGCAAAGCCAATCCCAGCACTAACCCCTGAGGACCAGCACCCTTCCCTGGTTTCCACACTTTGAGTGCAACCATCCAGCCATCCCTTAACCACCAAGTACTCCACCATCAAATCCACATCTCTCCAGTTTAGAGACAAGGATGTTGTGAGGGACAGTGTTGAAAGCTTTACACGAGTTCATTTAGATGACATCTGTTGCTCTTCTCTTAACCACCATTGCTGGAAGCCTGGAATAGAAGGCCATCAAAAAAGTGTGAAGGTTAAGGGCCAAATTATCTGCAGGCTGGGAATGGACATGGTTTTACTGACTAGAGCAGCCGTGCTCCAGTTTACAGGCTGCAGGGGGTCTGTAGGTGGGCAAGGGCAAACACTACCTCGACACCCCAGAATTTCTGCACTGCAGGCTGTCTTTGCTCGTTGCTCTTACCTCTATCATTTGCTTTGGGTATAAAAGTTCAGAGTTCTCAAGGGCATATCATATCCATTTCCATCATAATTCTCTTTAAATTATGGCAGCTACAACTCTGTCTTCCACTGAGTACAAGACAAATGTTCCAAGTTCCAATTTCAAGAACAAAAGAATCAACCAAATTATCTCATTTGACCTCCTCAAATATAGAGCACTCAGAGAACAGAAAACAGAGCCTGAGACTCCTGCATTGACAGGGAACTGATTAATTGGGACAAGCCCAAATGATCCCCCACACTTTCTGGGGAACAATGGAAGAAGAATGATCCTGACTTTTGCAGTTTGACCTCATGGAAAATACCTGCCCAACCCCAAAATCTGGAAATCAGCATGACCTGAGCCCATGAATCATGAATGCTGATCAACACTCAGGCAAGGATGATTGGTGTTGTCTGGGCACACTCTGATGTCCCACCTGGAGGCCTTTCTATATCTGTGGGGTATAGTCTTTATGTTCCACGCGTGTTTATGCGAGGTCTTGTGTGCGTGTACACAATTCTTTACCAAAGGGAAATTCCTTCCTTGGTCCCCGAAGCCTGAGGCCCCGTGTCTGCTGTTATTTGAAATAGTTTCATTTGTCTGCAATAACTCTGGGGACAATCCAGAGCTTGTCCTCTGCATGGGTCATGGATGGAAAACAGGGGATTACATAAACTCAAGGCCAGCAGAGATCACCACAACCACCTCCTACTTCTGACCATACTGTCTGTGACACCCTGCTGAGGAGGGGAACAGCTTTGCTGATGGAGGAAAAGGTCTTCACTGCTAAAAAAAGAAATGAAATATCTATTTCTTCTAATCAAATGGTGGCAAACATCTTAAGTTTCCCCAGCACTAACAGACTCATCCTAAATGTTACGCCAGGAAGCTAAAAACATCTTTCAAATGCACCACATGACTACTAACATAAAAGTAGAAGATGTGGTTAATGGTATTGGCTGGCCTAAGAGGGAGAGAGATCTACAGAGGTTTATTTACTGCTCTAAGTGTTAACAAAGTTTGAAATCAAGGTGGTTTATGATTGAAGATAACAAATAGGTTAATTTCTGCTCACTGGATCCAAATATTTAATGCAAGGCTAACTCACTGACCTCACTCCAAAGGCATTATGTATTTAATTTTCAAGGCACAACTGCATGTTACATGATGACCAATAAGATCACCAATGCTGTATCTATTTCTGGTCTGAAACCTTTAAAAGAAGAGAAACATCTGATCTCTGAGAAGGTGTGATCTATGCCTGTACTCATACACTCATATATTATTTATCTTGCTCTACAAGAGAAGTCTTATAAAGGGGCCCATGGAGGAAAATAAGAGCCATTTGTTCTACCTTTCATCAGAAATGTTTGTACAGAGTCCCCTCTCTCTGACCACAGAGCAGACATCTCGTTCCTGAAACTACAGCTCCTCTCAGGAAGAAGCACTAATTGTTCTCACTGCTGCAGAATGTCTGGTTCTTGTTGTGACCTAAACTCGCTGCTTCAAACTCTCATTCCTCTTCACAGATGATGTAAGCCACTTCGTCTGTCCAGCTACTGATGTTAGATCTTGAAGCACAAGCCCCCCAAGTCCCTGCTCTGAACTGATCCACATGAACAGAACACACGATCTTCGTTGTTGAATAGGTGTTAAAAAAGTGGTTACAGGTCTTTGATAAAACCCTTTGGCACAGGAGGGAAGTAAAGATTGAATAACATCCTAGTGACAAAGGTTGAGTGCTGAATCATGAGAAATTCCCATGTAATGAAAAACCCAGGCCTGCCTCTTCTAGGTGTAGTACCAAGACATTGGCCTCTGAATATTCAGCAGGATGGATTCACTGTACTTGTGGCCAACATTAAACAGGAAAATGATAAGAAATCAAGAATAATGACACTGATGGACAGACATGTGATGCAATGAAGAGAAGGTTTCATCTTCTGGCTAGTATGTAGTCCAATGTATTTCACTGTTCTGCCTGAAAGTTGAAGAGCTGTTGTGACACCACAGTCACCATACAGTTAAGGTCTGGAATGTGATGTTCTGGTGAGTTAAGAAAAACTTTTTGATTACCCATGCTTTGCACCTGGAATTTAAACCAGGGACTGGATATGAAATAGTGCTGGATGTGCTTTGGAGATAAGGACTCACTCACCATGCCAACAGGACTCTTTTTGTTGCTGTTGTTACTTTATTTCTCTTGTGGCATTTATTCCAATTCAATTAAAATAATAGAAGTTAATTTTAAAGACATGTTTATCTCATTGAAACTTGAGACACAAAAAGGTTGGCCAAAGGCTTTCAGATTTTTCTGAAAAAAGACTGACTGGTCAATTTGCAGTAATGAAGCTGTTTCTTACTATGTGGTCAAAGGGAAAATAAAAAATGGCCATGCCTGAAGAAGGACAGCTCTATTTTTGGGTGGGAAAAAAAAGATGAGTTGCAGAAATGTAGCAGAACTGTTTTCATGATCAGTGTCAAAGGAGAATTGTGTTTGTTGCCTGGGAAGATGGGCAGCATGATAATGTTTTTCACAGGTGGATGGGCACCATGGGTATAGAAAAGCAGAACGTTCATGATTTTCTGTCGACTTCTAAGATTCTGTCCCTAGTCTTTCCGCTTAGTCAACATCTCTAAGAAGGACTCAGGGGTCAAAAATCAAGACAGCTGTTGCCAAGAACTGTGTGCAGAAACGGGTCAGGCCTGAAGGATCAGGCGATGCTGAACCTGCCAGAAGGCGTGTCCTGCTGTGAGATGCCACGTATCTGCCTGTGGCGCCTGGAAATGAAGGCAAGCCAGACAAGCAGAATAAATGGTGGCACACAGAAGAAGTCAAGGAATTTAGAGGGATTTTTTCTTCATATTTGGGAGTGAGTGAACTCTGTTGAGATACAACATGCAGGTGTTGTCTATTGTGTGCATAGCCGGAGTGTGTTGACACAAGAATCACGGAGTCATCTACCTGGATTGTGGCTATGCTGCATATTCCCTGTACTCATGGAGCCCAGCACAGATAATCAAGCCTTATCCAAGGATTTTAGACAAGCCCAGAATTCCTCTAGACTAGAGGTAAAGTGTGGCTGTTGATTCATTTGAAAAAAAATGCTGGAGACTCAGGAAAAGGTGAAAAACCGAAGTCCCCACCACCATCTGCATCACTGCAGCTGAATCTGCCATGTCTTTTGGAGGCTGTCCAGAAGAAATGTGCACAGGAGGACCCAGTCCCACAGGCCACTTTAAAAAGGCCTGAGACACTGCCAGTCCCCACTCTCAATATGCAAGAGAAACACAGGAAGCCATTTCCACTTACATATGAAGAGAAGTAACTGCTACACCCCCAAAAAATCTAATGCTTGGGCCCATGTTGTCTCTGCAGTACTCCCTTCCCTTGTTCTCTGAAGAACGCTACCCCTCTCCTGACCCATACCTCACTCTGTTTTTCTCCAACTTGAATATTCTCCTGCACCATCCCAAAGTCTGTGAGGAGCAGGCACTGCTGCCTGACATGCTTTTTAGGAGGCTTCTTTCAACCCTAGCATATTGTCTTCATTATGACTACACAGTGTATCTAGCAACAATTCCTTTTCATGTCCACTGTCCTTTCAGGGAAGTCACTCTGTATATCCAGACAGTAAACAGACTGGACATGAAAACAGTTTCTGTAGAAAGCCAAAATCTTTTGGGAGATGGAGGAGAGCTCATAGCTCATAGCTTTGATTATAGAATGCATTTTGTTTCAAAAGTGAGAGCAAAACAGGCATGGCTGCACCAGCAAACCAGAAATCCTAAGCAAGCATGAAACATGAATATAATAAAAAGGAAAAAGAATAACCCAAAGGCATAGTGTGCAGCAAGAATACCTAGAAAGTGGAACAAGAATATGGCTTGCATGTGGCCGAGTTAAATCCACTATGGCTGTTCCCATATTGCAGTCAGATCCCTAATGTTTCCTACAAGTTCCTTCAGTGAGGTTTAGGGAAAGTGAGCACTTTTGGGTAAAGAAATTCTTGTGTGAACCAGTAACTAGACAAAAGGGGGAAAGGAGAGCAGGAATGTATGGTCGTGTTCTACCATGGTGGGGATTATCAGTGGAGTTTCACAGAGAGCCATCCTGGGACCTCTGCTCTTCAAAATATTCATAAACAAACTGGAAAAGGAGCTGAGAAGTAACACGACCAAAAAAAACCCCAACAACCAAAACAAACCACCAAAATTAAAAGTAAAATGTAATTATGACATATAGCTGAAGGTTTTCATGTTAATTAGTGACCAGCTGATAAAAACAGACAAATTAAATTTATTTGATAAATGCAGGATAGTAGATATAAACAGAAACCATTCTAAATATAAAAAAAGGATAGTGTGTTCTAAATTAGCTATTACTGTTCAACAAAGGGTGTATCAAGGAAGGGTATCACAAAAAAATATCAAGATGCAGATTTAAAACAAAATAAATTATTTTTAATTTTTTTTTCACATGCTGCATAATTAAACTGCAGAACTCAATGCCACAGGATGTTGTAGAGGCCAAAAGTATACATGGGCTCAAAAAGCAATTAGACAAATTCCTGGCTGAAAAATTCATCGAGCGTTACAAAACGCAAAGATGCAGATACAATCTCTGGCTCACGGTGCCCCTAAGGCACAGACTGCTGGGAGGGTGTGCCAGAGTAAAGTATCCCTCTACAGTTGCCCTGCTTTTACACTGTTCCCCGAAATATCTGCTATAGGCCATTGTCAGAAGCACTGGGCTGAGGAGGGATTTCTGCAGCCACTGCTATGGGAATAGGTAGTTACTCATAAAATTAAGAAAAAAAAATGGGAACTGAATTTTTTTCAGCATTTGTGATTGCTGAAAAAAAAATCAGTCAGAGAGGATTTGTCAGTTATAAGATAACAAGATATTGCAATAGAAGAAATATCAGTTTTAGCATGGGCTGATCAATGTAAATAAAGGGTATCAGTCTTATACTGTCAGGTAGAAAGGAGGCTACACACACTGGCCCATGAGGCTTCTAGGGCCATAAACCACACTAAGAAATTAAATCCACACAGAAATGCTTTCTAAGACATCATTTAGTAAAAGACATAAACCCAATCTGTGGGGTTGTATATGTCATTGATGTATCTCTAGCAGCTTACTTTGTTTTTCACTAGAATCCAAGAAAAGCCATTTGTATTTAAATGATTGTAGAAACGGTAAATTGTTTCATCTGGGAATTTAATAAATGGTTTGCCCTAGTTTGTCAGAGTTTGCCGTAATTTTACGTGACTGGCCAGATAAATTTGCTGGAAATGATCAGATAGCAGGAGATTGGCACAACAGAGGAATTCCAACAGAAGCACAGAGTTAATGAATCTCCACCCATGTCCCGACACGCAGATGGGGAGAAGGCCAGGCAGTAGCACCCAGATGGGATCCTCCGAGCTGAGCACACCAGCTCTGATGATCCCCTTCCCACTGCTGGCTGCACCCATGGGGGAGTGGCTGAGACTGGTGAGAAACTATCTATGTCCAGCCCCTCTGAGTGCTGGAGAGGTCAAAAGACATATCCCAAAGCAAATTATTATGACACAAAAAATAATTTGTGTGGGGGGTACACTATGTAGATATCTAGTGTTAAAAAACAATTTCATTTTGGGAATCAATCCCCCAAGGCACTGCAGCAAACTCCAAGCATTTTGGAGAAGCTTAGCTCCTGCTTAAAACTCAAGTGCATCCTCAGAGGTACGGGAACCATAGTGGCGGATCGAAAAGATGTCCTGGACTCTGCACGGCCACCACGTCCTGTGGTGGTCAAGGTGGACATCAGCTCTCTGTGGGCCATGGCTTGTCACGGTGTGGCCTTTCTTCTCCCTGTTACAGTCAATCCAAAATGAAAGCAGTTGCTCAGTTCCTGGGTTTTAAAGTATCTCATAACTGCTTCAGCAAGGAGGTAACTTACTTTCTAAATTCACAAGTCTATTATTCCCCTGAAGTTACCAACCTAGAAACTCTTCCTAAAGTTAATGGATTTGAAGGCGAAAATATGCCCTGAAGTACAGACAATTTCTGGTTATCCTGATTGTCTGTGCTCTACAAATCAATGCACTTGAATCTGGTCGAATCTACAGCCAGACAGGCTGAAAAAAAACAAATCCAGCAGGGCTTTGAATGTCTTTCATACATCTTAATAGGGACATTATGCCTAAACCCCTTTGCGACCATTTAAGTGATAAGACCATTAGAACCAGTGAGTGGCAAAACCAGCTCTCATAAGGAAAATGCATCTTAAGTATCAAGTGGATACAGTGTCAATCTTAAATACAAGCATCCTCCCACAAAAATTCACAAAAATCAGGAAAAATGCATTGCTGGTCCCAGCTTGCTATCTGGGCATAATTTATTGGTTTTTCCTAGTTAGTTTTGGTGAAAAGCAAAAACTTCTACAAGGAGAAGAATCTTATGTTTACAGAAAAAAATGGAATATAATAGATTTTTTTCCTTTTTTCCTGCTGCATATTTGGATTTCTCCTGCACACAATCTATGACTTTCAGCTACAGGCTATGACTGATCCCTTGACAACTCTAGTCTCTGCGATAAATTGTTCAAAGTCAGACCTGGGGCTGTGTCAGTTCCTAGAATATCAAGGTTTTATATCTTCTCTAGCCTCATTTTAAATTTAAATGATAACAAATGCAATCTGACCCCAGATGGAACGGAACATTTTTTTATATCAGATTGGTGTTTTTACTAATACGTCTTTGGTAAGGATCTCAAACCCCAAACAGTCTTGAACAATCTCAAATCTCAAACAATCATTTATGCTGAATGCTTACATGCTTCCTAAGAGGAAGATGAGCCATGAGCCACCATGGAAATGACGCACAATGCCAACAAGAGGCAGGCATTACCTCGCAGGGAAGCTGTGCCGTGGTCTTCTGGGCACACCTTTTCCCACTTTTGTCGTCAGTCCTTCTGGTTCTATCTAAGTTTGTTTTAGCAAATGCTTTATATGTTTATATTGATTGTGTTGGCAGGGAGATTTAAATTGGGGTTTTATTGTTTTGTTTTATTTGCACATCTACTTATTGCATTTTGAAAACACCATATAATCTATGCTCTTCCTCGAATTTCAGAATGGCTGGATTCAGAACCGAAAATTCCTTTGTTCTTCCCCCACACCCTCTTTTTTTTTTTTTTTTTAAATAAAGGTCTGTAAAATACTTTACAGCAAGCTGGGCCCACACCTCTGTTGTTTGGAAGAGGTTGGAGAGGACAAGCCTCACAGAGAGAGGAGAACAAACCTGACCATGCACTTATATGGCAAAAAGACTCTTCTGATTGTGTGGACAAAGAGAAATGTCTTGTGGCTTGTGCTCCATGGTGACATGACTGATGGTCTGAGCAGCAAGGCACTTCTATCAAACACTGTTTGAATTCACAAACCTTTTTCTCTGGTCTTCTCTGGTTCTCATCTGTCAGTAATCCCTTTCCTGTTTTCAACCAAAGGAAAGCCTTGTGCCATGAACAAAAGGGAAAGAGATGCCACATATTAGTAGCCAAGATAAGGTACCAGTATTTAAACAACATCAAATGCTCAGTCCAGACAAAGAGGGATATCTCTGATGAGTCCAGTGCAAAAACACGCCCTCACATCTACTGTGGTCATCTACAGAGCCATTTTGGTTGGAATTTTTTTCTCTCTTTGACCCCTCATCACCTCTTTATTCAGCTTCCCCTAAGCAGAGCATGATGTCTGACTCAAGCTTTTGAACTCTCTGCATGTAAGTAGGTTTCAAAGTAAGCAAACAAGCTCATACATCCCTTGCCTGTGTAGGTGTGTTCACATATTTTTATTTATTAAAAACAAAATAAAAACATAATCTGATACAATTAAAGATGTGTTTCAGAGAGTGGTCTGTGCTGAGAAATGCTTGCACCTGGTATCATAATTTATAATGTTTAAGAAACAAGTTGGCATTAAAAAAAAATGGAATGACAACAGAGATAATAGGATCCAAAATTCTCTCCCAATTACCAAACAATAGAGAATTGGATAAGATCACTCAGTCTATTTTTCTAAAGTTTTAGAGTAGTAGTTGCCTGCTCAAGCCTTTGATCTCACAGCTTTGCCAGCTGACAATAGGTAAATAAGTGTTACAGACAATACAGCAGGAATGAAAATCAGTGCATTTTCTAGGGAGGCACTGAGATGTGAAGTGATAGGAGATTGCAAACTGTACGTGAAGGGCAAATTTTGCTCTCAGCTGTCTAATGAACACGCAGAATTCTGAATATGTTCAGAATATGTCCTGTTGTAGGAGGATCAGCTAAAATTGTTAATTCAACAAATAGAGAAAAAAAACCCAGTTATCCAATGTGGGTTTTGCTGTTGTTTTTTTTTAATTCCGTGAGCTGATGGGACATTTATTTGTTAATCACAACATATAGTTAATGCTGCCAAAGGAAAAGAGCAACTGTATGACAAAGCAACTAAAAAACTATCCTCTCCAGGAAGAAAAAGACGGAAAAACAGACTCTCATTTTATTTCTGTTCTTCTGAATTGAGTGAAATAAAAGCTCCTCAGGTCTGTAAGGCACCATCTCAGAGTCTGCAAAGAACAGTGAGGCAGAACTCTGTGAACCACTGGGCCCGGTGAAGGCTTGGGGGTCCTAAGCCCTCCGGACTCCAGTGGTGCAGTCACAAGTATGCCCAAAGGGACCATGGAAGTTGAAGGTTGGTGTGCAACCACATCAGCATCCTTTCCAGAAATACTAAGAGCTACAGATGAAGCAAATAGGAGATGGTTGCAAAAGGCCACAGGGTACTCCCAAAGCCACCATGATTTTGCAGTAAAGGAGAGATGGGAATCAGCAAGAGAACAGCTGGTAAAACTAACTCTGCTTTCCTGTGTCACTGGCTGGTGTATGAACTGCAGGCATTGGGCTAAAATAACAGATATTACTGACTCCTTGGCTTGGTCAGTGAAGAAATACATACTCCTGATGGACCTACTCAAACACAGAGTCTTCTGTAGGCAGTACTGTGTGTATTGAGGTGAATTAAAATAGGCTGAAAGGAATACACCCATACATTTTAGCAATAGTATAGGAAAACAAGCTTTCCTTTTCCTCACACCAAATAAACTCCAATAACACCCAGAGACAATATTCAACAAAGGCAGAGTGAGCTCCAGATACCGAGGCCCTAAGACCCTGATTTGTCACCCCTATGGGATTTTGCAATGGCGTATGACCAAAGTCCAACATAGAACTTGGCTCTGGACCAAACCCAAGGCCAGCAGAGCCTGAGTTTTTAGTTTTTTAAGAGATCCAATCCTGCCATATGTTTACCAGAGATATCATAATTGTCTGTGCATCCTCAGTCTGCTATGGATTTTGCAGCAGCTGTCAATAGCACTCATTCATCACAGCCCAAGATAATTGAAGCACTCCATCTGCTGCAGGGCCGCTATTACCAACACTGATACTTGTGTCAGTAACTTACTGAAGAAGGGCCTGAACTTGCTCCTAGTGAAAAATCAATGGGAGGATTCCTGTTGGCAGAAGTGGAGGCAGCCCTAACCCTTTCAGTACTGAAAACCTGAAAACCCTTTTCAGTACTGAAAACCGGAGCAACTGCTCAGTGTCCAATTCCGTGGCGCCATCCAGACCCGCTGTGCCCCTGGATCTCTGGGAGGAAGCAAACACAGGCAAAGCTCTGCTGTGATCACACAGCCTTTGCAAACTGGTCCTGCCAGGCACTCTGGAGCACAAATCCCCACTGAGAGAAAGGGCAGGTACAGGAGAAAAAAGACCTGGGCTGAAGAAACACCTGATGTCAGCTCACATGGACAAGAGAGGCAGAATTCAAGTTATGCATTCCGTTTAAAGCCCCTGCCTGCATAAACAGTCAGACACGTTTACGGGAAAGTGCTAAAGGAATTAATCTGTTACTCAGCAACACTAATCAAGACTCCTACCCCATGCAGTTCACAAAGTCCTACGTCTGTGCATACCTTTATATTCATGCTCACAGTCAGCCCCATTCCATCTTCTGTCTGCTGTACAAACAGAAGGAAAAAACAAGGTCTATGAAAGAAGACTGGCTATTGTAATAAAGCATTCTTTTCTCTCACATAAAACCAATATTTTCTATCATTTGCTGTTCTCTTTTCTCCTATTTTTATCTACTTATTTTCTTGCAAGAAAAGAATAATCTTTTGAAAACCAAGGCAAGTTATGACCTTTCTGACAAAGAGGGAAAAACAGAAGTTGTTGTCCTGCTGTTGTGAGTGCAGATGAGATCAAACTAGAACTTTAAATCAGAACACCCTTGAACTTTCAAGGTCAGGTTCACCTCTAAAGTTTGCTGCTAAGGCGAGTCAAAGCCTGTGCTCAGATGGATGTGGATAGCTCCCACTGAGTTCAGGCTGCCTTCCTTGATTGTCACGGTAATATTTTTGTTGTGTTTGTTTACTCCAGTTCAGGTTCTCAAGGATCTGACTTACTTTTCATTCTTTCCTGTTTGCACCCAGTATAAGAAAGGCCACTTTCTTGAATACATTTAGGTTGTCTTTGCGCACAGAATGATGTAGTAGTAGGAAAATGAGAACTTTAGTGAGGACAGCTGTCCCTGAAGTGTCACTTCAATGGCAAAAAGAAAGAGTGCCGAAGGTTCAAAGAAGATAACACTACAAGGTCTCAAAATACAAAGCAAAACCCAGCGATTTCCCTTTTCATCCGAGGAGCACAGAAAGTGAGGCACTCTTCTGCTGTCCAATGATTTAGATTTTTTTTGTAATGTTTTGTTGTTTGGAGCATTCTAGACCTGAAAGGTTTCAACAGATAGATAACACTTTTTTATTGGATCAATAGGAATAGCTGGAAAGGGCAGCACATGTTTGAGTTTCCTGCCAGTGAAGTCCTCCAGAGTATTTTATAGTACCACAAGATGGAGGAAGTCATATAAGATCTCTGCATTGAGATGACTGGAAAAACTGTAAAGGAAATTTCCTTTACGGTTGTCTTTGTCTTCTGTGGATGTCTCCTTACTTCCTCCAATACACCAGGAGTCAAGGTAGCTTTGTTTTTTAAGCAAAATGAGCAGGCAGAAAGAAGAAAAATCAACAATGAGGAATAGTTTGATGAGTGGCTGAAGTCAAAATAGAGACAACCTAAAAAAACACAGATGTATTCCACTGGTAAAGAGAATAATTTCATCTCAGAAGGAAGACATAATATTTTTTTTTATAAACTGTGATTTTTAGGAGACATAAAGATTCTGACTAAAAAAGATACCTTTCTTTTCAATATTTAATGAACCTTTATTTTTGTCCATCTACTTTCAGTACATGAAAACAAGCCTCTAACACAGGAACACACTCTCCAGCTGCAGCGTAACAGATGTGCAAACCATTAGTATCTGCTACCCATTCCAAGTCATTAAATCCGAAACCCTGCAGGAGGAGTCAAAGGTACCATCAGGGGACCTGTGGCAGTTATGGTGCTTCTACTTAGCTGATTTCACTGGAAAGGGCCAGTGCTTTACCTTGAGGCACAGAGGAGAGTAAGAAACTCAGATCTGGATTAAATGTGGATGAAATGACTATGAAAATGTACAGCTGGAGTCATAAGATCCATTTTCTGATCCCCTCACCATGGTGAAGGGGAGATAAATGTTGTGTCACTGATGAGGGAAGGTGTAAATAGGATCCAATGAACTTAAAAACAGAGTTAAAACAGAGAAGACCCTGGGCTAAAATGCTGCAGTGTCTGGGGAAAAGGGCAGAGCCAGGATTTGATTCCTGAGATCTCAGCTCCAAGAGAGAAATGGATGGTTCAAACTGGACACTCCAGAGAGTGTTACTGTCCAGGCAGGGTCTGTACCCACCGGGTGACCCAGGATTTGGGAAGCACTTTTTCTTTTGCCTTCAGTGCCTCTATGCCAGTGCATTCAGAACCCTCACCACAAGGTAACCAGCACTGCAAAGGGACAGTCTGAGGACTGAATGGAAAGATGGACCTGCCCACAAAGGCAACAAAAGTGCAGGCTGGGGAGTTGAGTCTTCATAAATGCCCCCAGCCTCTGTCCACTGAGAACACAGCCCTGGTGGACACCAAGACTGGACCTCGGCAGAACCTGACCAGAGCAAGACCTCATGTATCTTCCAAAAAGCCAGGCATCTTGGTTTGCCTCAGGCACATCCAGATCGCCTTCCCTCCTCAGAAGACACTGTTCCTCCTGGGATAGAATTCCTCAATCTTCGGACGCCCCAAATTCACAGCATTTTTGTAGACTGGGCAGCATTCCAGCCATTGGCTGACTTTCTGATGTCGCATGTGGGTGAGCTTTTGCTCACTCTCTTGCCAACTCTCTGCAAGCAGTGCGAGCCAGAGTGGGGCAAGTGTCACAGGCAATATGCAGAAGCAATTCCGGAAACTTTATGGCTTAGAAGTGGCACTCATCCAGGAGAGGAGAAAGAGAAGAGCTCATAGTTGTGTGCTTGCACACACTGACAAAACTGCTACTGATGAATCAGAGAGAAATCTGGAGAGGTGACCTTGGGAGGTCACAGAAGACTCGTTTTTGCCAACAAATATGAACATTTGCAATCATGCTGTGGCCTGATGCCAGTCACTGTTTTATGTGCTATCTCATCAAAACATATGAATTTTCAATAGCTGGTTTAGAGTCCTACTTGCTGCGGCGTTATATCTCTCCTACTCCTACAGGTTTTGGATTGTACAGATACAAAAGCAGGGTATTGAGGAAAGCTGGCACTTGGGTTGGCATTGTTTCCCATGAACATTTTCCTGCATTCTGAAAATCGCCGACTGGTCAAGTGCTGGAAGGTCACTAAGCAACGTGACAAAACTGATGACAGAAGGGAGGCAAAAAATCTCTGCAAAAATGAAACTCCTCCATTGTCCGGCCTGGAAGGTCAAAAATTGCCATTTTAAGATTGCTTGTGCTAAGGGAGTCTCACCCACCCTAGGTGTCAGCCCTTCAGAGAGAACTACTGTAAATATCGCCATCTGTGATGTTCCTGGTGAAGGACTCTGCTGATGTAAAGGTTATTACTCATTTATAAACATATGGCTGCTGTAATCCTTCGTTCCTCTATTCATAGTGGGATTTGTGTTTGATTGAGCTCGGTTTCAAAACAATGATTTTTTTTTTCCTTACTCAGTGCTAAGGGGACATTATCAATTTGATTTATATTAATAAAAACAACAGCAAGCCACTGTGGCAAATTCTTAAATCAATAGATGTGGTCTGACTTTAAAAAAAAAATCCTATTAAAAGCAGTTGGTCTGAAGGAGCACCACCCAGTGCAGCCTGAAATTGAATCTGCAGTTACTGAAAAAGATTGTGAACAAAAAGACAGAGGATTCTGCTACTCGTCGTTGTCCCAACTAAACAAAATAATAAAATCTAACAGAAAATGTGTGCCTTATTGGCATTATTTCAGTTTTGTAAATCTAGAGAGATAAAATACTGAGGTTTAGAGTACGTGAGCTGACAGCAACTTTTCAGTGATACTGTGATAGCGAAGGCTCTGAAAATGTGTTTTCAAACTATGGGTTTTATTGCCTGTGTGTGTGATGTGTGAATACTTGAGCATATACATGCCTTTCAAATGAGCCCTTTAGATCTAAGATCCCATTTCCTCCATATAGTCAACAAAGACCATAAAGCAATTTCTGTAGGAGCAAGAGTTCACATAGAAGACCTGAAAGCTAAAAATTCCCACCAAACCAGTTCAGACACAATGCACAGCTTACCTGTTGTCTGTCTGCTTCCAGGACCAAAGGGACCAGTTCATCTGGCTTATTGTAAATGTCTAGCTCAGGCTGAGATGAACTGCTTCCTAAACTCCTTTGACTTTGGGGAGAGTTTTATTAGGCCCTTGATTAAGAGTTTTGAAGGCAGTAGAGCCTGTGTTTGCATGGCTAATATTATGCAAACTAATATTATGCAAACACTGGGAGAAAAAAGTATTTTATTCATTGCTGCATTGAAATACCTTGCAGCAAGCCACACCCCCATCCCCAAATGGGCACGGCTGTATTCCACATAACAAGACATCTCTCTCCATACTTTTCACCAGCAGATCGAATAAATTCAGAACTACCAATTTATGATCCTTTCTCCAGAGAAACGTTTTTGCTGATGGGAGACTCATCTGCCATATTTTCGATAGTGTCTAAAAAACTTTGTCACTGATATTGCCTTGGATTTCTCTAAAAGAATTACTTAGCAGCCAGCCCACATTTCATCATTAATAATATTTATGTAATGCAGCTGCAAGGCTGAGCAGCACATTACGTCACCTCAGCTGAATGGAGAGCAAGTTGCACTTTCTAGATCACAGCACTGCCATGTTTGCATTATGTATGCTGGAATTCAGTAATGAAAAAATTTAAATAATAGAAACAATTGGGCTGGATTTGGGATTTTTTAAATTAAGGTTGTGGGATGAAGATGAAAATGTACTTCAGCATCTTGGTTGAAGTTTTTAGCTTTTTAATGTTTAAATCAACTTAGAAAGAATTTCCTTTTTTGGAATGCTGAGGTAATTATTTTTCTATGCAATCTTGTTAAAACTAATTTGTGAGCACCTGAAATACAGTGAGAAGCTAATGGAATCTATTGAGGAGTCCTCACGTCCATGAGAAAGTTTCAAATACGAGATCTGAATTATTTTTTTATGCGAAAGTGTGTGAATATCCCTGGTTTATGACATCTGAACACCAAACCGCCGGTCTTTCCCGGATTGCTGTGGGATGGCATTTGCACGACAACAGAGTTCTCTGCACTTTTCTTTCTCAGCAGCAGAATTAAACATATCCATGCAGTAGACAACTTCAGTTTCTGACAGAGCGAGTTAAATGTCCATGTTTTGGAATGTTTTGGATGGTAGCACCTACTAAACTGAAAAACTTCACTTCTTCAAGTTTGTGTTTTGCCTTTAATCCATGTTATGCAGTCTTTGAGCACACAGAGTTTCACCCTTGCTGCATGCTGGCAGAGATTTATTAATTGCAGCTACTTGGATGGAGCAGAATAGAAGCACAGAGAGGATAAATGGCTTGGCAGGGCCAGAAATAGAATCAAGATTTCCTAAAGCTTATTCCAGTGCCTCAACCACAAAGCCTTTCCTGGGAAAAGACCAGGATGTGTACCATACCTTTTTTCCCCGAATTTATTCCATTAAATCACTGCAAAAAGGTCTGTGGACATTCTTGCTACAGTTTAAATAGTAGCATAATTCAGTTTATCTTGAACCTGTTCCCAACAGGCTTGAGACAAATCAAAACATCTGTGCAGTGCAGGTATTAGTTTTATTTTTAAGCCCACTCTTTAACTGTTGATGATTTCTTATACCCTGAGTTATGGGTCAGAAGAATTCAGGCCTGCTTCTCACACCTTGTAAAATTCAGAGATACTAAGATTTAGGGACTTTTGTTCAACTAATAATTACAAGCAGCCCATTTCTTACAGATTTGTTTCTCTATGAATTTTAGCATTAAGCTTTTAGTTGCAATCACTCTCTGCAAAGCTCAGAAAATGATCTGTTGTTTTATACTCATTGTTTAAGAGTTTTTACAAAACAGCTCCAGAGGCAGTTTCACCATTCCAAGGCACCGTGGCTGGTGCAAATACCTGCAGTACTTCTTTTAGCTTTCTCTCCCAAAATTCCCTAATAAACACTAGAAGTGAGTTTGCCAAGTCTGTACTTACAGGCGTAATCTCCTATTGACACATGTATAAATTACAAGGGGAGAAGCACTATCCAGTCACAGGGTAACGCTCTATCAGTGAGATTTCTGGGATTTTTGAGCAGTGTACTCTGTATATGGCAACTGCTGGCTAGTGTTTGCCTATTCTTCACTTGCTTAAAACCTCTGGTTTTGTCTTGAGGGTCCACATAAGGTCAACTTCCCACCCCCCAACAGTGGCATAGAAAACTGCTCTGAAGGTGGAAGAAAATGCCTCTCCTCACTGAGCAGCCAGTGTTGATAAAACAGCTCTCTGTTGGAATAGCTCTAAGGGCAAACAGTGAGGAGGTTTACCCATTCAAACAAAGTTAAGAGTGAGCAAATTCTCTTAAAGATGTACCTATGTCTGAGATCTTTGTTTCGTTTTCAGTTACTTGATAGAAAATAAAGATAAAGCCAAGAGCAGGCTGCATTGAAAAAATCCTCTGTGCTCCTGAAAATATTTCCTTTGTGTTCAGGACTGAAACATAAGAGAAGGCCACTTTAACTAAACTTGTAATAATATTTTAAAAAAATAAATAGCAAACTCTCACATGTATATATGTACATATTGAGCCCTTTTTAACCTTTGCTTTCTCACTGTTTCTGAACAAGAATGGGGAAAGTGCATGTTTTGCCATGTCTAATTTACTCCCTTTTATGGGCTCAGGTCTTAAGAGAAAATAATCAAAGGTGAAGCTGTGTGATTTGTAAACACAAGACTGTGGTTATATTATGAAATTTGCATATAATTCTGTCACCTAATTCCACTTGCTTGTCGTCTCCTGGAGTTTCTGATGGCATCTCCACAAGGACTGTCCTAAAAACGTGTCCACTGATGAAGTGGGACTGTGGGGTTTTCTTAGGGGTTGTCTGGCTTGGGGATGAGATTTGACATGTTGGTCCAGTTTCAGATTTAGACAAGGGCCAAACTGGAAATTCGAGATGCTATTAGGAGAGGACCACAAACGAGGAAAGAGTTGAGCCTGAAACATGGGGGCAGCCCAGAACCGCCTCTGTCATGCGCACCAGGATCAAATAATGACTCAGAGCTCTGAAAGAGATGCAAGTCAGGAGCCTGCCCCACACAAACACACCTCCTCCCACTTCCAGGGGAACATCCTTTGAAGTAGATGTCCTGAAATTCATGTACAGGTCCCCAGGGATGTGGACAATGGCTCCATGTGCAGCTCCTGTTTAAAGGGGAGGAAGAAAAATCCTGAATTCCCCTGCTCCTCCTCCAGCCTCAGCTTCAGCTGGTTTTACGTTTTCTGCTCCTTGCGGGTGGAGGCCTCCTCTCTGCTGCCCATCAGCAGACTGACCTTATGGCCTCCTCCGTGCAGCCAGCCTCACACCAAGGCACTGCTCTTCTCCCAGGACTGAGCCCGCTCTAAGCTGACTCGACAGGCATGGGGTGCTCAGCAGAACCATGCTGGAGACTCCCCATCTTGCTATCTGGGGGCCAAATCTTCAAGCACATGGAAAGGCTTTAGTAAAACAGGATTTTGTGAATGTTTTTGGGGTGGTCTTGGGGCTGTCAGGACAGCATCCTCCTTCATGCTCTTCCCCAGTGGCTGCCTGGCCACAGGCAGGGAGTAGTTTCTGCTGCCTCAGCCCAAACCCAGCAAACCTGTGGTGATAGACACAGTGTGGAGGTGTGCTCTGTGTTGTCTGCCCAGGCTCACTCCCACCCTGCAGTCGTCCAGTGTATTTCCATGGATGGGTCCTGCATCATGAGCTGCTCCTCTTGCACCAAGATCTCTCCAGTGAAGCCCTTCCACATCTGCCCAGCTCACCCTGCTCTCCCATGGCAGAAAAGCATCCTGTTGTCCTTCCAGTGTATATTCTTGATTTAACAGGTTGTTGCACAACCTGACTCTTTCTTTGCCTCTCTCCCAGGTGGCATTTGCCAAGGTGAGGAGTTCAGATCTGTTCAGGGAGAGCAGGACCGCATCAGAAAAGGCAGCTCAGACAGAAAACTTCACCTTCTTGAGAGCTATGAGCTCATTCGCAGAGATAGAGCACTTAAAATGAATTAGTGTATTCCAACACAGCAAAAGCTATAAATAGAGTGCTTATAAATAAACCAGTTTTGTCCCTCGCTCAGGCACCAATTCAGCAGTCTCTTCCTCCATGTCTAGCACAAGCACATACTTACATCCCGCTGACTGTGATGGGATAAGGCACTTGCTTTCAATTAGGCATGTTTTGCTTAATGTAAGCCATAATGCTAAATCTATCCAGGTACCAGCCCTTCTTTCCTGTTAAATCAATAGTGCTTAGAAGCCTAACTCCCCACTGTGAATCCGGATTTTATATTTTAGGACAACTTCTATGTTTTATGAATAAGAGGTAGATATTTCCTGTTTTGAATGCTTCTGTTTGCTGTTCCTGAGGGACTACCCTTCCCTGCATAAGGGAGCTACTATTTGCATAGGCCATCTTTCTTATTCCAACACATGAGCAGCCTCCTTATGTTGTGAAAGAGAAAACATCACAACTGTTAGCAAATCTGCTGAAACAAGGTTTAATTTGAATGCAAATGCGAGCAGTTATCACATGTAAGCAACTCCAAACAGACAGCACTATCGTATCAAACATATTTTGATAGGCCAAATCAAAAAACCCTGAACCTTACAGAGATGTGCATTTCTGGATTGGCAAGAAGAGCCAGAACATATGGCTCAAACACATCTGCTTGGCCAGACGCCCTGAGGACAGTGTTGGCGTACCCAAGGAAGTGGCCAAATGTTTGATATTATCCCACTCAAACTTGGATACAGGTTCATGCCACCACTCACAACAAATATGCCCAGAGTGAAAATATGCACCAGACATCGTTATGCAGAGATGCTTAACATGCCCCAGTTGGACTGCCTGAGCCTATAAGCAGTTTTTTATATAGTTGACAAGACCTCAGTGACTCAGGCAGGGAGCCTGGTGTGAGTGGACAGAACCATAATTTGCACCGTAATTTCAGTTCTAATACACCAGCTCTGCTGGCAGTATCTGATTTTGCAGTTTAAGCCTAGCTTGAAAGCTTATACTGACACACAGAAATACTTGAGGTAATAAATTAGCTTAAATACAGCCGTTATTTACCTGCGAATTGCAAACATGGTTTTGCCCTTGCCATATTTGCTAGCTCAAGAAATGTCATGTGGATATGTGAGACGCCTCTGAGTGCCTGCCATCAGGTCACTGGCCTCTCCAATGAGTCTCGCTGCCTCTTTAACCATTTTCTCCTTGGCTGCTCTTTACATCAGAGTGCAAAGCTTTTTCCTGTGTGTTCCTGCTTACCACCCTCTGAGCATTTTATTTTCTTTAAATTTAGCTGCAAGCTCATTTTCTTTGCTTATTTTCACGTGCTTTCTGTACATGCACCAAAAATACAATCATCAGTGCTTTGTTTTGTTTTTAAATACAGCAGCTAGATCCAGAATAAGCTGGTGCAAGCAAATGAAAAATCTCCCGCATTTACATCAGCTGTGCAGCAGACCCACAGGCTGAAAGCAAAGCAATGCCCAACACCAAGATAAGATATTGGCTTTTGAAATGGCCTTTTTCCCCAGCCTTAAAAGTTAGTTCTTCTAATTCAACCTTAGCACTGGGAAGAATGTCGTTGTTTTAGAGAATTCTGATAGAATTAATACCATATATTAATCTTAATTCTGGGCCTGAATTTATACACTGTTAAGTCACTCATTTTAAAAAATCCCTTCTCCTACCCAGATGCCAGGATATGTTGGTCTTCAGGTCGCAGAACAAGACTTTTGCCAGGGCGAGTGAAGCAAATTCTTTTCTGTTTCAATCTTTTTAAGTGACAGAGCTCTCTGTAGTGTGCACAGGGTAGGAATGGTTTCAGTATCCTGTGGGCTGTCAAACGATGATTGTTGGACTCTTCCACCCTGCCTCTGAAACTTTCTGAGCACAGAAATCTCTAAGCACAAAACACTCTGCAGAGAACCCTTGTCTTCTGCAGGGTTTGAGGGAGCTATTATGTTCAACTGCACAACCCCATTTCCTGCTGAAGGTTTCTCCCATCTCTTGTTAAAAAGTGGGGCAGAAAGCACTTTCGGGTTGTTCACATCTGAGTCATTTCAGAGAAATCCAACATTTCAGACACTCTGAATCCATGATGATGGTGTCCCAGGATCTTGTTCTGCACTCATGTTCCCTTTAAGAGCACACAGTCCTTCTCATTTCTCCTCACAAGGGAAATAATTTCTTTGTGTAACTTTGATTTTTTTTTTTTAAGGAAAATGGTAAGAACATTAAAAACAGTAGAAAATTTCCTTTTATCTTGGTCAATGCTCAAAAAATCTTACCCTCTAAAACAAATTTATAGTATCTTCCAGCCATGGTGTCTGGAGAGGCCTAAAGAATCTGCCAATGTCACCTGAACCTTAAGAACAAACACATTCATCTTGAAAGAAGACAGATTAAAATAAAGGGCCGAACTCTACTCCCACAGAAATTTACCCAGCAGAAACATTTCTAAGGCACCAAACAAACCCTGCAGTGGCTGAGTCCTCAAATATTCTGTATTAAGTACTGTCTCTGGAGAGGTGCTTAAAAATTCATAATATGGTGTATCTATTGATGTATTTAACGGAACTCTGGAGTAAGAAAGTAGAACTCTCCACCACTGTCAAGATAACACTGCCAAATTTTCCTTTGGATCTGTACACCTCCAGATGAAAACCTGAGTTCCCTAGGGGCCCAGATATTATAGTTGGAGCTGACAGCTTGGATCTCTATTGTGAGAAATTATTCATGATATTAGCAGTTCTTTCCTCTTAAGGCAAGCATGTGAAATATTACATCTTCACTCAGATTTCCTGCAATAACCCGATACATAACTCAATATTAGGAGACGTTCATCAGCAAAAACAAACGTGTAAGTGTTAGTGCAGCAGTATAATATAACAGAACTCGATACCAGGATGTAGCTGCTGAAATGAACTTGCAAAAAATAGCAACTATATAGACATTACATCAAATGAGGAGCCTTTTAGGGAAGGCAGAGAGATACATGCACTGTGAGGCTTTCTCACAATATGTCACATCTTTCCTCTGCATGAGAGAAGTTCAGCTTCACAATAGAACTGCACTCTCTATTGCACTATGAAAATATTTGCCCTTTTTTTATCTGTTACCCCAGTCTAACACTGTCAATAACTTAATTGTTGAATACATGGGAGTAAGCTGTGGGTTACTATTGAAATGCTTCCCCTGAAGATCTGATATCAAACACGCAAGAAACAAGAGGGAGTTTAAGCCCTGCTTTGGAACAGGGCAAAGTTCCTCCTTGGGTCATGGTTTTCTGCTTATGTGACTCCTAGCTCAGAATTTACCCTTCAGGAATAGTGAGGCATGAGGAGAGGACACATATGGGAATGCACACTACACACACCTAAATGAAAGCAAATTTCAGTCATAAGGGAGTCTCAGCTTGAATAAAGTGCAAATTGAATCAACTGCCACTATTCTCTTCATTTCACCAAAACCTGACCATACCTAAAAGGCTCTGAACAAGGCAGTTTTTTATAATCTCCATATTCTTACACGTTAAATCCTACTTTACTCTGAGCAAATGGGCAAGGATGCAGTTGATGATTTGACTTCAAAACTTTTGATTCAGGTTTCACTGTGTAATCATCTTGCAGAGCGTAGGCTCTCTCTGCTCGCTCAGTCCCACGTTATGCAGGCTTTGAAATACAAAGAGCAGCAAAGAGTGAGTGAAAACTCTTCTAACTTCAACATCTGAGTGACCCTGTTCTCCTTCTGAAAAGGAGATTGAGGTTTGAAAGCAGATGCTGCCCTGTGGTCTATACAATTTCAAGTAATCATAGGCACATATAATGAGCAGCTGTAAAATCCTAACAAATGAAGCCTCTTTTCCCAGCCAAAGCTGAACAGTTCTACAGTGCTATTTAATTTATACTTTCCCAGATGTGTTTGAAAATAAGACTTATGGTCTGTAGCTCCTATCTGCACTGGATAACTTTATATGGCATCTGCTTTTCTAGAATGCAGCAATCGCCGAAGCACCCAAGGAAGCCTCAGGTCTCAAGAGGTCAGAGTGCAGAAGAGTTTGACCTGAATTGACACGAGGATTCGCAGCACCACCTGTAAAATCGCATATTGCTGTAACAAGGATGAAGGGCAGGAGCATGAGGTAGGCGAGGGTGCTTTTGCATGGCAAACAATGCTCCAGAAAAGGTGGACGCACCAGGGATGGGGGAAAATCCAGGCTTGTTGATCTGCAGTGGTGAAAGGAGGTGGGTTAGTTGTGCCTTCTTCCTAGGAGGGATGTTCCTCTTTCCAGCAGGAAAGCTGCCACAGCCCCATCCTGGCAGCAGCAACAGCACCCAGTTCAGCACTCGGGACTCTGGCACAAGTGAAGCGGACAGTGGGGCCCCAGCAGCCCTTGGCAGCCCTGCCATGGGCAAGTGAATGCTCTGTTCACCCCAGATAAGTTCACAGTATTGCTCTGAAGAGGGTAAAATTTTTTCACGAAATTACAAATGGAAAGTTTGAAGAAATTCCTTATGACTTATCTTGTGGCTAGTGGCAGGAATAAAATGTGCACTTCCTGCCTGAAAGCCATGCCTTTACCCATAAGGCCACCCTCGCGTCCCACTGACATAGCTGAAGAATTACATTGGGTGAGTCACCAGTAGCTATTTATATTTGAGGGCTTAGAGCACTTGCTGTTAACCAGAACACAGAAGTTGTGCCGGGCTGATGCAGAGAACAGCTTGTGGATGCCCAGGGAAGGTCTCACTTGCATTTGCAATCCGTCCTCCCACACTATCTTTGTCATAGGGCAACAAGTAGCACAGTGGCATTTTTATGTGTTGATTTTTTTCCCCACCCACTCTGATTTCCGCCTCCAATTTGACCTTTTGTTTGCCACAGATGTCCACTGGAAAGGCAACTGGGTCGCCACATCATGCAAGACCAAACATTCCGATGGGCAGAAGTTCAGTGGTCCCCAACATATTTTTCTACATATTTTCTGCTACAGCTCAAAGGTGCAAGGACAGGAGCTGAAATGTTTGTGTGGTCCATTGTATACAAGAAGGGATTCTTGCAACATTATGGTTCAACAAAGAATTAAATTGGCAAAATATTTATTTGCACAGACTACACCTTTGGGTGCTGTAAAACTGCCTGATATTCTGTAATTCCCATCCACTGGCAATACAGTCCTCTCCCAGGGTGGAATTTACTATGGCCCTTTCAGATTAGGTTAAAAAGTCCAGATTCAAATGGAAGAATAAATAATTGAGCATTATTTTAAAAGCTATAATAAAGCAATAATCGATTATTAAGGCAGGCTTAATACATGGTGATTCAGTTGTTAAGAGTCCAACAGGTTTCATGTAACCAGAGCTCACAAACATCTATTACATTTCCTTTTGATGTGCTTATAACCATCTATAATAATTATGTATGTAACACACTCATAAATCCACTGACTCTATATTAAACCTCTCTGAACCCTTCCTAAATGGAATCTTAATATTGAGGGTGAGAAAGGTATTCCATTATGGAAATAGACCCAGATATTAAGAAACATCCATTGTTAACAATTTCAAGTGCACACAAGGGAACAACAGTGTTTTGCCAGTTGTGTGCAACTATGTGTGCAAAGCATATTCTGATGAAATTGGGAAAGAAATCAATACATATATTCTGAAAACAGTGAGCTGTAGAGTAGCAGATATCTAAATACTGCCCTATTAATATCTGCCTCACTGCGTATGCCTATTAATATGTCTTATTTTTGTTCTTTCAAAGAAATTCTTTCCTAGATTTATTTTTTCACTTCAAAACAATAATTAAAGCATAGATATGTATTTCTAAACATAAATCAAGAATTAGGCCAAATCTTGCTCTTCACTGCAGCCGTTATCCTGAAAGTGAAATTTGAGCACTTTGTAGCAAAAGCACAGTACTGTCTTGGAAAGAAGTTTGCATGGCAGCAGCCACACTGCTTTAATAAAATGCAAGTCTTGTCTCTCCCACATGCAAATTTTTTTTCCCATAGACTTCAGTGGCCAGAAACTCTAACACAATCTGAGTTTTTTGAAAAGAAACTAATAAACGGATTAATGCAAAAGTGAAGCGCTTAGACCCTTTTGCATGGGTTTGCACACTGGATTGTCAGCAGAAGAATTTCTCAACCTTTCTGTCTCCCTGAGGAAGGAAAAGAAGGAGGCATTTTCATTTTTCAGAGATGCATTTATACTGTATAATCCTTGTGCAAGGATCACCTCATCTTGATTGTTTAATTATTTCTTTAAAACAATGCAAATGGAAGGCAAATTTATTTTGATTCACCACAGGCTGAAAGGCCTTGGCTGAGATTTCATACCAGACAATAGAAGAAAGACTGCAAAGAGATAACAAGGAAAACATGATTAAATCACAGAAGTGACATAAAATCAATAGAAGGAGGCAAGGATCAATAATTCTTTTCTCTGAGTAACAGTCAGTAGCGCTTGTACTCATTTTCAGATTTTTCCAAGATTATTTCCTGTTTGATTTGTGGAGACAGAGACTTTCTTTATAATATTGCTCTTTTAGCATTTTTGTTAAGATTATTCTTTTGTAGGTATTTATTGCCTAATTCATTACCTACATTGGTTTCATTTGTGCTGGCTTATACAGAAGCCTATGACTAATCACAAAATAGCAGCATAGAGCAATTATTTAAGAAAAGTTAATGTGAATGTATAGCCATAGTAAAAGGGAATTTTCAGCTTTTCGTAGCTGTATAGCAGGCTTCATCTAGTACTTAATGTATTGTGGAAGTTCACAGTATTTGTTACTAAAAATCCAGAAGACAGCAACAATTCATTAACTCCAGACATTCCAAAATAGACCAGATGAAGCAGAGAGATTCACTGCCATGGAGTCAGAAGGATCTATTGCATTTATGCTAGCTTGAAAGAGGAAGAGGACCAGACAAATTGCATTCTGCAAATTGCCGGAGTTTTACAAGCCCATGACAGACCTGGAAGCCTATTTCCCAAGTTTTCCTAAAAATGCCTCTTACAAAGCAGCCCAATCCCATACCACACTCCAGTAAAAAAACCTGTACAGATGCAGACCCACAGTACCACCAATTCATCCCATGGTGCATCAGGAAGAGAATATAAATGGTCCTGGTCCTGAGTTGACAATTAACACAGTTCTAAACCCCAGCCCCTGACAACTGTTACTGTATCTGTTTGCCACTGGGTCTAAGGATGTGACTGCCCAAGTGTTGTGCCCCACACTTTGGTGCCACTGGAAAGCCCTAAGGTGGTTGTGCAACATCCACAGGCCCCAAAACATCAATGTCAGTTTTCATAACAATCCTCTGTGGGATTATCCTATTGTACCAGCCACTTTGACAGTTTAAAATTCATCAGTCAAGCTACAGAAAACACAGGTCTGTCTTGAAAACCTCAGCAGGTAAAGAAAAAGTTATTTTTTCTTTGCAATCTAATGCTTTTTCTCTTAGGTTTCATTCTAGTCTGGTTTGCCTTTGGATCATCAAAGTTTGTTTAGGACAAGGGGAAGGGGCTTTAAACTTTAAAAAGAGGGCAGATTTAGATTGGATATTAGGAAGAAATTCTTTCCTGTGAGGGTGGTGAGGCCCTGGCACAGGCTGCCCAGAGAAGCTGTAGATGCTCCATCCCATCCAAGTATTCAAGACCAGGTTGGATGGGGCTTGGAGCAACCTGATGTTGTGGAAGGTGCCTCTGCCCATATCAGAGTAGGTGAAACTAGAGGATTTTTAGGGTCCCTTACAACCAATGTCATTCTATGATTCTATTATTATTTCTTCCTTATGAAGGCAGGAAAATAATGAAGTGCTTACCTGGATGAGTCTCTTAGTTGGTATTTAAAACACCGTCAAACCCCATTGCAGTTTCACTACTTTGACCACAGTGGGACCAGGAGTTTGTCCCAAAGACTTGGTAAAGTCATAGTAGTTGGTAACATCAAACTGTTTTATGTCCCAGGAGGATTTTAGCTCTTACATTTAAAACCTGTGAAGAATCACCTTGGTTCATTTTGATGTCCTTCCACCACAACAGTAATTGAAAGGGCTTCACTTCAGATACACCAGTTTGAAGTGGGAAAAACGCCATGGCTAAGAGGACCCTCAAAAGCAGTGAGGGGTACAGAGGTATTACCTTCAAGTATATCCTATCTATATTTATCTCCCAACTCTTTTGTTCCTTCCTTCTGGTGCTTTGACTTCAACTACTTTCAAATACACCTGATTGTATAATGATAAACTTACTAAAATTGCAGTTAATGGAGCTCTTCACAATCTGACCTTGATCCTCTGGCCCAATGAAGCAGAAAGCCACTCAAAAGAGCCCGCTCTGATTTTTCTGGAGGTGGCAGAAATTTAGAAAGAAAGATAATGTAAGGATAAACAGAAAAGAAGAAGTCTGAGAGCTCTGAGGGTCAAACAACTGTTCATCTTTAAGTATGAGGAATAGGAAGTCTTAACAACACACTTCACATATGCTCTGGGTGGCTTCTATGTAAGCAGAGTGCAGAAGGCATGGATCCCTCCTGGCTCAGTGACCATCAGGAGGGAGAAAAAAGAGACAATCAACTGAATTATTTGGTCACTAAAACCCCCTATCAAGGTGGAGAAAACAGCTGTAATAAAGCTGAGATGGCAGGAGTCTCAGCCATCACTCAGTGCTGCCTATTTTGGTAATAATTATGTCCTTAAAAAATTCACATTTCTGCATGTACACAGGACTGTGAAAGTCTTTAAATACTCCTCAGTAAATGGTCAGTATCCAAGTACACACCAGTTGATCTGAGTGCCTTAAGTACATGAGGTAGGTACCAGAAATATGGAAAGCAGCATTCTCAAAAAAATATCCTCCTTGCAAAATATTCACCCTCAGTAGAATTTGGTTCATTATAGACTAGTATATTATTATATAGTTACTATTGACTAGATTATGATAATATTATATGTAATATGTTATATATAATTATATGCAACATAGATGATATATCATTATATATATAATGTTACCACTGACAAGCATCTTGTTAGATATTGCAATCATCTCACAATATTTCCTTTCCAGTCCATGTCCAGTGCTAAAAATGGTTCAGAAAAAGTCAACAGGAGACACCAACAACTGTCAAATTTTGTTCTTTGGAAGCTCCCCAAAAAAGAGAGCACATGTTGCCAAGGTTCAGAGGAGCTGAGCAGCCATTAACTTCATAGATCCTTCCCATTCCTATTCTTCTACAAATTAAAAAGGCTTCTGAGAATGGATAATATAAATACAGTATAAATATGCTGTAGGGAATACTTAGTACAGCACGTACATTCGAATCGGGGATGCACCTTTAAAAGCACAGTTTCCTGGTTTTGATTTTCTTACCCTATAAATAAAGTGGAGGAACCATGTATGTATTTTGGGGTATATAAAGCTCCTTTTGGTGGTCCTCTCAAAACAGAAAGAAAGGAAAGAGACATTACTCCAGTATCTCCACTGTTTAGACAGGAGATTAGTATTTGGCAGGGGTATATCAAATTACACCAACCTGTGTGAAATCCCTATTGTAAGGGAAAATGTAGAATTATGAGATTTCAGCAGCAGCCAGCTTGTGGAAAACTCAGCCTATGTGTGCCTTTTTGGTCTGTCTGCTGATCAGAAATGTCTATATGGCCTAGCAATAGCACAGCACTAACTGCTGGAACGGCCAGGGCTAAAAATTGATCCCTGTAGATGACAAGGCTGGAATAATGCTGGGTGAACAATATGGGATTGGGTGGTGGCAGTGGTCCTACCAGGACTTGCAGGATACACCAGCAAATGGTTAAGAAAAATCTGAATTCAGCCTGGCACACCAGCCCTCTCAGCCCTCACACCAGCCAGCCCTCCCCTCTGGCCCCCCCCATCGGTGTCAAGATTATTCAGTGGCCAACATGGCTGGACCCATGAGACAGAAGGAAAAGTGATGAGTAAGGTGATGGGTTTTCTGTACATTCGGAAAATTCTAAATGATTTCACTTGTGAAGTGTGTAACAAACAACATACAATTACATGAAGAGCAGTACACAACTTCATTTCATTGACAGAGGAACAATTCCTGAACAGTGTGGATTCAAACACCCTCATAAGCCAGGGAGGTGTGATGGTGTAACACCACTGCGCAAACACAAAGGTTCAAATGGCATTCCTGGACTGTCTGCCCCTGCTTGCTCTGCTCACACCTTGCAAACTCAACCAAAATTGTTTGTATGTCAGCCAATGTAATCACACAACAATACAGTAAAAAGCAGGGACATTTAGAAGGCAATATTTTTCATGTATAGGCAGCAACATCTCAGGCCAATGCCATACTGGAAAATGCTGGTAAATGGTAAAAACAGAAATAGAATATTTGAGGAAAGTGTCTTGGAGAACCTTAAAATGGAAGGAGATGTTTTCATTGTGGTATCAAAGTTATTCTCCCCTTGATGAGGACCCACAGGATTTACATTGCTACTGCAGCGAGGAGCACTCTGGAGCACCCAAGTTGTTCTATTGTTCCACAGTTCTTCTGACAAAACGCAAGAAAAATGTTCCTTTCTCTCAGCTGAGCACACACTGAGCATATAAATAATGGAAAAAGGAATCTGTAGCTGTTCAGGAGTGCTAGGGTAGTATATTCTAAAAGTCTCCTCCTGGAAAATATGCGGAAAATATGGATTTCTAGATGCTTCTTTTGCTTTGTAGTATGAAAAGGGAAAAATAAAACAACCATTTATTGATTTTTTTTTTCAAAAATAGCACATTTTAGTCTTTTATAGTTTACTGTGATAAACAGACACTGCCTTCAAGCTGGAAGTTTTCATTTAACTGGTTTTTAATTGCAATCAGAAGTTTATAGTCCAACTATATATAACCCCATAAATCATCATTAAAATGCCTCCAGTCATGAAACAATGACCAGAACAATAATCACAAATGTGAGAGATTTACACTCCAACTGAGACAATAGCACAAGAAAGCAAATGTTTGCACTCTTCAAGAATATCAGTGTCATTTATAAAGTATGAGTAATAAAATCAATACAGTTGATATTAATCAGTATCTGGGTGGACCTTGTTCTTGTACTTAAGATAGGCCTTCTGATAAGATAGTTAGCTATTCGTATTCCTTTTCAGTAAATTAAAATATATTTCCTTGAAGATATAACTTGCCAGCTATAATAATGTGCCATTATGCTGATGATTTACAAACATACTGTAAAAAACAGCAATGCGACAGCTATGGAAATAAAATAATCAGCCTTCCACCTCTCTGCTACATCAGGTCAAACCTCTTATTTGCCTGTAATGACAATAAGGAATAAATAAATACCCTGGTACATGATGAGGGGGGTTAGGCTGGCTATTCTTGAGAATGTGCTTTGCATGGCAATCAATGATGTGTACTGAGGGAGCACATTTAACCACTCACTATTTATAGGACATGTAGAGGCTGTCTGTTCCAGAGACTCTTACCTAAGCTGAGCTAGAGAGGCACTTATAAAATTGAATCTGCTGCTCAGAGCTTGGGCTGTGCTCTAAATTACAATCCATAGTCCTGCCTGACTGCTGAGCCATGGTGAGCTCATCAAGCTGCTCTGAGGCCCTTTCAGTGTGCTTTTTATGCAACTGTGTCAGGTGCACACAGGAAATAATAATCAGGAGGCAGAGAAACACATCACAGAAAGAAAATATTTAGCAAGAGCGGCTTCTGAAAGGATGCATTACTTTGTCTTTACAGCACAGTCCTGGCTCAGCAGTTCTGCTGCAGTCTCATGTTAATGCTGGTAATATTAATACAAACTCATACCATCGTTATGAAGAAAAGAGAGGAGCTGGTTCTTCGCAGGTCACAATCTTTCTCTCTGTTTTCCCTCTGATTTGTACCTCTTTTATGGGACTCTGTCACACTGTGGCATTTGCAGGTCACAGTAGCATTCACTGGGTGTAACACCTATTTAAGCTTATCTGCAGAAAAGAACCTGGCAATGATCTACCTGGAGCTCTTTTACTTCTGGAGATGATCCAGGTTTTCCTTTCCTTCCTTACCACCCCCCTTCTCATCGCACGAGGTAAATACTAAACCTGCCTTGCTGAGCCTGTGTTTTGCAGGAAAGGGGCTGAAGGTCCAAGGTCAATAGAACACAATTTCCCTCAAAACAGTGGAATTATTTGGGCCTTTCCACTGGCTTACAGAGTGCGGGTTTCGATCCCCATTCAATGCCACAAATAAATCTGAATCATTGAGCTGTACAGTGAGACACCCAGCACATTGGGTAATTCAGCTGGCTAACGAGCTGCAGCAAACTATACAGGTTTGGATCCAAAATTAAATTTGCATTATTGCTGTTAAAATTGATCAGATAATGGTTTATTCGATTCAATTCCGTTAAAAGTCTCATAATAGTCCTTGCATACTTCCTAACTTTTGATTAAAGTCACTAAGAACTACCCCTATTGTACATGGACCAGCAAAGTAAAACTCAAATATTAAAAACTGTTCTGCCTGCCAAGCACAAAGAAGTGTTAAGCTGGCAGAGCTTGGAGCCTGCCAGAACCTCATGATTTCAGTGCTTGTGTTTGTCCAATAAAAATAATTTTGAACATTTTAGATCTCAACACAGCAACTCGCAGCATAAAAATAGAATGCTTTGGGATATCAGTTGTGCAGGCAGACATGCACTTTCACGGAAACCAGCTACATCCCACAGAGCTGGGACTGCTCCTGGAAAAAGTTCATGCTCATCTGAGTCCAGCAATCCAGAACAGAGGCTGCTAAAGCACTGACCTCAGTAGCAAGATTGCTGTCTTGTCTCCCAAAATGTAGATCTGGAGAAGCACTGATGCAAAGTATGAGCTGGCATGGGTGATTTAGAAAGAAAAGAGAATGGTCAGACTTTTTTTATTCCTCAGAACTATAAATCTTAGAACGGGGCATGTTTATTGCTGTATACATGTGTACACACACATACGAAATGCGTCTTACAACCCTAGAAATGCTCATGTGTCCAAAGTCCTCCCAGGACAGAAACATAATCTTGCAGACAGGTAGATTTATTGATGTGATTGTTGTTGTTGTTTTTCTCTGTAGACAAAGATGTGCTTATCTTGGACCACATTTTTCTCTATATACATGTCAACTCTTATCCACGTAAGGTCATCAAAATAAGATCAAATGGACAAGAAGTTATAATCTGCCTGAAAAATCAGGTTTGACAAATCTAGCATTATGTCTGGGATCAGGAGAAGAGACCTCAGAGGTCTTTCCACCAGAAGTATCTTCTCTGGAATAATTCTGCAGCAGGAACACCATGATCATGATGAGACTGACAGGTTTCTTCTGAGCTCCCTCTAGTGAACCCAGTGACCAGCTCCTCCTCCCTCCCACTGAGACACCCTCAGCCCAGGCCAGGATTTATAACAAATTGATATTTTCCTTTAGTGTAGACACTCCTTGCATGTAGACATAGTTATTATTTTTCTCCTGAGTCACTGATGGAAGAAGATGAAGCCTTGGGAAATTAGGGGCGGGATCCACTTATCACATCTCTAACTATAGCCCATGAGAAGTTTGACATTTACTATAAACCAGTTGTCTGGGCTCCACCTATAGTCAGCACAGAGAGACATAAATACCTCCAGAAGGCCATTCATTGCTGTCTACCTCTTTTTACTGGCAATAGGTGACTCCAGATAGCCCTTTTATATTAGATAACTAAGTGTCAAAGGGATGAAATTAGGTGAGATGAATCCCTTGTGATTTGACTTCTCCATCATGATCTTTTGTTACTCTTAAGCTGTTCTTCTTTAAAAAAAACCGTGTTCCTAGCTTCAGTCTAGAATGGCGACCGATTCAATTGAACAGAGCAGAAGCAGAGAAGCCTTCTGAGAATGATGAGCCCAGCACCATTCCAAAGCAGGCAGTAGGGTATCCACAACTCTCTCCAATGGAAAATAACTCCTGGATGTAAATGCTGAACATTTGAGTCCACTGCAAGTTCAGACAACCTTTGAACAATTGACGTAGAAGTGTAAATTCCCCAAGAACTAAGCAAATAGTTGCTGGGGTGAGTTCACCCTTTCTTCTCCTGTGACACATCCATAGGAAAACATTTTCTTGAACACTTTTCCACTGCCACAGATTGGGTTTCTACATGAAGAGATTATTCATTAAAATGTGACTCTGAAAATTGAAACAAACTGATTATTAAAGGCTGAAATGCAACAGCACCCAAAGGCACTGACTGAAATTGAGGAGCCTTTGAGCCAGGGAGTGTGTAAGTACCTTGGGGCCAGACTCACATAGTTTTGATCCCATTGGATAATCCCAAGTAGTCTCACAGAAGCTGATGGGATTGCTCAAGGAGTATGTTACTCAATGGGAGTAGAACCAAATTTGGTTTACCCTGAGGATCTTGCAGGAGCAAAGACTGTGGATGAAATACTTGGTCCCATTACAGACAGGAGAAAAGAAAACAAAACAAGACAATTAATTTCAAAGAGCTATATTTGATCCAAAGTATAAGCAGAGAGGAGGACACATCATCCATCTGCTTGATGCTACCTGTTTGTCATTTCCTAAGAAAAAAACAGAAATGTGCAAAATTTGTGGAGAAACATGCAATTAAAATGTCTACAAATACTATTATTGGCAACCATATATATGCACACTTATGTCTCCTTTGTACATTTTGCCTTCATTTTGCTTTCTAATTTGAAAATATTAATTACACAGGCTGGTTAGGTGCCTGTGACACATGGCATTATTCTCTTTCTTGGTGGCATAAGCCTAGTGAGAAATGGTTTTGATCTAAATATTTTTCCTTTGGGAACCTCCAGTTACATGAAAACAGTGGCTGTAAGAATGTCCCACTCATTTAGTGACAACACGAGGCCAGAGAGGGGGTTCTGGTCAAAAGAAAACATGTTTGTGTGTATGTGAGAAAGAGAGAGTAAAAGTCTTAATACCCCAATGGCTAAGACATAATGAGGGATTATTATATTAAAAAAAAAAAGTGGATACTGTCCCTATGATGATGAATTATTTATTCAAATAATCACATTCTAATGGGAATGACTGGGAAAATTCACTCCCCACAGGATGCAGTGATTAGGACACACGCTGGAAACATGGGAAACCCCATCCTCAGTCTCCACTCTCCAGCAAGCAAAAGCCATCCTGCAGTCTTCAGAATCCCGGGTGCAAGGGGAGACTGCTGTCAAGTATATTTTTCTGCTGAATTATGTTTTTTGCTTGTTTTGCATTTGTGGAAAGTCTTCTGGCCCTTGATTTCACCCTGATGCTTAAAGGGGTTCAAGTTCTTTTTACACTTTATGGTGGGAAAAATTTGGTCCAAGTCCTGCCACTGAGGACTCACACCATTCAGATATTTGGGCTCACATCTGCTCAGGGAGCCAGAAAAATTACTGAATTTTGGAAGGAAATCATGAAACTTTTAGTGTCATTCCTTTCAGAAAAAACAGCTCTACAGTCATCTACATAAAGACAATTTCTTCATTTAAACCTTCACCAGGTCAGGTAGAAGCACGGCCCAGGAGTGAGCAATACCCACTCCGGGTCACGGGGTGGGGAAAGGACAGAAGTGCACTACTCCAGGAAATACCTGGAAATGCTGGGACTCCTTTGAATCTGATCAAGTCTGATTGCACCACTGCACACGCCAAAAACCACCCTGGCTCTCTAACAGAATGATGCAATTCTCTGTGTGAGTGCTACAAATGTTCCCTCTAATCCTTCCCTACTTTAAGATGTCAGGATTCTTAAAGGAAGTTTGCTGGATATTATCATTCTAACAGCCTCTGTCCCCTGTAAAATAGACCATTCAATGCGGAAGTAGCCAGGTGTCAGGAAAACACAGCTTTCCACCTTCTATATGAAATACACTTCACTGAAAATCAAATAAGTATTTGTCAGTAAACATAAAGGGAACATAAATAGCACTTCTGCTATTTTAATCTTCCTGAATATTTTGCAGTATTCCCCCAATATTTTGCAAGCCATTAAGAAAATAAAGTTGTGTGAACTCCTCCAACAAGCTGGGGACAAGCTGGGAGTGAGTTGCAGATTTGAAACGTGTGTGTATGTGTGCACCTACACACGTTACACAGTGAAATCTAGAGTTTGGAAAGCTCATCTTTAACACAGCAAAATAATTTCAGTCAGTGGTGGCATAAAAATGATAACAGATTTCAGATCTTGATTCATAAACTGGGAATTTACTGGAAACATTAATCAGGAACACAGGAGGGGAACACCTAGAAAGCTATTGTTTAATTAAAGATAGTCATAACTACAGAGAAATTGTGTAAGCACATCAGAATTCTCTACCTTTGGATATAGAACCATGCAAAAACATAAATTCATACATAAATGTTGATTGAAGAGCGGATCACCCTGTTCATAAAGAAGTGGTTTATGGATTAAATTCATGTAAAATCAGGTCAGGATAGCAGGGGAAAACTCAAAAGGATTAGTGTATGGATGATCATTGCTCATATTGTTATACCAGTGACCTTAGAGAAACAATGAAGCAGGTGATTAAAGTAGCCAGGCTGGACCTGCAGGGAAAGACGGTCATTAAGGAGTACTCCAAAAATGGAATTAATTTGCTGGATTAAGAACATGTGATGAATGAGACTGAGCACTACAGAGAACACAGACTAAATAATAGAAACTAATACTAAGGGCAAGAAAGAAGTATTAAAGAGAAGCAGAACTCCTCCTTTTCAGTCCAGGTGAATTTTAGCACTGCCTTCAGTGGCAGCAACTGTTGGAGCAATCCCAGTTTAGACAAAGAAGAACCAGGTAGCTGTAGTGATTGGTATCTCCAGAGTAAATTTTAGAGACTGAATTCTACAGGAAATTGGACAATACTGAGATGGAAGGTAAGAAAAGAAGAGGAGAAAAAAAAAAATCCACGTAACTCCAAGACTGCAAATCAAAACAGACAGGTTTCAGACAGAACAAATGATCTACAACAGTAGAGTTTGTAAAGATATAGAGATATGTACAGGCCATAGAGCTCTGCCAACCTGGGATACAGACACAGTACTGGCCACTTAAGTGGATGATAAAGTCTCAAATCAAAGGGAAAGTTGTCACATCTATTGTGCAAATCACTTCTGCACTTGGGTTACAGTAACACCCTTTCCCTGTGTGTTTGTGATTTCACATTTAAACACAGCTCAAAAAACTGGGAGCATGATTTCAGGGATGGTTTGTGGTTGCCATTANATCATTAATAGTAATAATAATAATAATAATAATAATAATAATAATAATGATGCTTTTCATTTTGAAAGGGTGCAATAGAAATAGAAGCAACCCACTCAGAGCAATACTTAGATTCAGGAAGTTCATCTGTATCAACATGTTCAGAGAGGATTGTTCATATTCATTATAAAGAAAAGTACACCTATGGCATGTGAGGGCCTGGATCTGTGTCTTTTAAACTGGCAAAGTTCTTTTGATATATGTAATGTAAGGTTTTGATGATGAGAGAGAGTATTAGAAAGGTCTAAGCATACTGGGGATGACAGATGCCAAGAGAGTGTCTCCATTATTGATAGAGCTTTCTTGAAGACAAAAACCTTGAGAAGACAAGGCTGACAGTGACTACTGAAGGTACCCTCACCTAGACTTCATTTTGCAGAGCAGTTGTAAACAGGAGCTATAAGTCACAACTCAGACAGGACAGATCCAGATGGGCCCTTTGGCTTCCTTCCATAACAAAATCTTTAATTTTCCTAAAGAAAATAGCAACTCCACACACATGCTGCTTACTTCAGAGCAAAACTTGGTTTACAAACTCAAGTAGTTTAAGGATTAAAAAGTTTAGTCTATCTCAGCAAATGAACTTTATCAAAGTGCAGGGAAAATCGAGCCTTCAGGTAAACAGGAGCATTTGCCAAGTGGAAATCCCAGCTCTTTGTATATTTAGTAATGAGTGAAGATAAGATTTCTTTTTCTGACAGCATGATGGATACAATCATAAAAGGAGTCATGCTGCTGTAACAGAGTATACTTGAAGAGTGAATTTGAAGGCTGTGTCTTTATTCCCAAACACGCCTTACCTTTCTTTTATTCAGAGTACATGAAAGCTAGTTTCTCTGGCATGTGAAAATGTTAAAGTTTTGTTGGATTTTTTCTTCTTTACTTCCCGCACCACAATATGGATGTTATGTTTAATTGTCAAACTTAGATCTGCTTCCCAGTTCAATAATCACTGACTCATTTAAGCATATTTATTTAGGTTTGGGGTTTTTTTTAATAGATAGAAAGGTACAGTAAGCAAAGAAACACAAGATCTCGGACGAACACGAGCTCATAAATTGTTACATGTGATTCTGCTACTGTGGGTTAAAGGAGGGGGCAGCACCAAGAATGTGGTGAAACCAGCTGCTTTGAACTCTGGTATTTCAGCATGAAAGCCACAAATCTACCATAGACTAAAAATGAAATTAGTTTATTGGTCTTAGCCTGTTACATTTTGGATGCTTATCCAGGTAACAAAATGAATCAGATCTAATGTGATTGACAGTCTCTGCTCAGAGAAAAACCTCAGAGCTGCTGGCCACTCATGATTGAAATCTAACGACCCAGCTCTACTGGAAAGCTAAATTCAAAGAGAAATTCTACTGTACTTCACGCAAGAGATAGAGAACCAAGATGTCCCTCTTATTTGTATCAGCCTTCACTCAAAACTTGAAGATGCTTGAAACACTCACAAGGAGGACACAACTAAGCACAGGTTCCAGAAGTGTGGTGGACATTCATCTTGAGGGTGTTTTAATAATTTTTGTGAGATTCTCTTTTCCCTCAAAATTCTGCTGAGGAAAGCTCAGGGCACACTACTTCATAACGTTAAGCTCACAAGTTGGACAAGTAACAGAGGCATATTCCAGCTCATCTCCTCCTTGGATCCAGGATGCATCAAGAGATTCCAGCAGAAAGAAGATCAAAGTATGAAAACAGCTTACCCCACAACAAATTCTCTGTGAAAGTCTCTTGTTCCATGATTGGCCTCAAAATGAGATTATGAAGACTAAATTATGATTTTAGCTGATGTCATCAGGCCAAGAGTCCGACTTACCTACCTTGGAAAAGATTCTTCTGGTCACTGACAGCTGTGCCTGGTTTTCTGTCCATGGAGGGAAAGAGGCCTCATCCAAGCCAAGCCACGGCCTTCCACACTACTTACACCATGCAACAGACATTTGCAAGGTTGAACTTTCATGTGTTTAACCTCTTATCAAGAGTAGATACAGAATCCTAACATAAAATAAGATCACAGAACAATTAAGGTTGCAAAAGACCTCTAAGATCACCAAGTCCAAACAAAGGTCCTCACCTTCACACCAAATGCAGTCCCAGCTGAGATCCTTCTCAGTCTGGTACTTGACAGTCTAAAAATAAAGAAAATGTTGTTATATCGCAGGGGTAAATGCTCCTTCTCACTCTTCAACTGAGAATGAGTAAGTGTACCATTCTGAAAGAAAAACCAGATATTTTTGATCATATTACTTTTTTAAATGTCTTGAGTTGAAATTCTCTGCATTTCTCAGCAAGGAAGAATGTAACAGAGTTCTCAGAAAAAAAAAAAAAGCTGGACAGTAAGATTTTCATTCATAAATCCATGACAAATCATCCACAAAGGTACTCATTGCAAAGGTTGTTGCCTGCTGACCTCTGTTGCTCCAGGAGCAATGGTGAAGGAGGGAAACCCAGTTACGGTCAGAGCTGAGAGTACTAGTGGCATCCCCAGCACTGGCAAGAAGATGGCTTTTAGCTGGTACCTAACAGGTGCAAATTATCTTGTCTAAAATGCAATGGATTGGGAGATTTCAGTCATTCTGATAACAATTTGAGAGAGGAAGAATTAGAGATTAACTTCATTTAATTCAAGATGAAAAAATTTCCCCTCACAATAATATTAACCATGTTTTTTTTAAATGATCAGAGAAAAGTTGTTAGGTTTCTATGCCAAGAAAAAAAATTGTCGATTTTGATCAAAAATGTCTATGGTTATGCTTCTTAGAAACGTGCCTTTATAGTTCATGTCTGCATTTTAGAAGGATTATCTATTTGTTCTGGGAACTCATTATCAAATTCGAAAATAAATTAAGTTCATTGGAGAGGAAATATTTACAATCTCTCATAAACTGTATTAGACTCCAACACCTCTCCTAGGGCATTCTGTGGGTTCTGCACATAGAGAAAATCTGGTCGAATAGAGTCCCAGTCAAACAGGTTTGTTTGGAGAGGTGTCCACTCATTATGTAGATATCCTTCCCACAAAGTGGTCTCCTCACAGTGCGATGAGTGGTTTGAAGAACACTGTTTTTTCTTTCCAATTTGGAGAGAAACAGGTTCTCTCATATTTTTGTTTTCATCTCCCTTGCCCTCAGCCCCTAAAGCTTTTTTGTTTTGTAGGTATTTTATAGAAAAATCAAGGATGAGAATAATTTATATCTTAAATACTGTAGCATAGATCTCAGAAACTCTGCAGTGTTTTAAGAAGGCCTCTTCAAGTTCATGGCAATAGTTTATGGAAATACAGAGTACAGATGCTTTGTCAAGACAAGTTCTGCCTTCTTTGAGCTTGTCAATGCATTTCACTGACATAATCAGAGGCAAATACTTGAAATTATAATCTGTGAATATGACAGATTAGGATCGTACTCATAATTATTGACAGTGTATGAACCAAACATGACTTTTATGGAGTCATTCCAATGAATTCTGCCAATACAGAGCAAGAATAGTGTTTGCAGTACTTTCTTTTGAAAAATATGGGTATATAATCCTTAACAGGAAGTTACATACCTTCCTTGCGGAGGAAAGAGATTGCACAGAAACTCCAAGAGTCTGAGGAGAATACAGAAGAACACTTCAACCCCCCTCTAAGAGGACTGCATGGTCAGCAGTTGCCTGTGAAGTACCTGGTGGTGGGGAATCTGCAAAGGGCAGAAAGGTGATGTGGCAGTTCCCTCTTGATGAAGCACCGCAGATGATGCCCTGTGTTGTAACAAGTGTCTCTAATATGTACTAGGTCCAAAATCTACTTTTTTAATAGTGAAGCCAAGAATAAATGTAAATATGCTGTGATCCTGATCACATCGTAGGTAAATATGAATGTGATCCTGGTCTGGGATCAGGAACCAAAGCTAGATAAACTTCTCGGGATAATTTTTTATTCTATCCCATGTGTAAAACAGAATATAAGAGGTTTTAAACAGCAAATTTGAGGGTTCTAATATTTTTAAACTTTAGGGGAAAATAAGATCAAACAACAAAAAACTCTGTCTTAAATTCAGGGTGTGAGAGTCATTTAATACATTAAAAGGACTAGGATTTGAACTAGCAACACAGGGCTTTCCAGCATCCCAGTCAGCTGGACGTGGCTTGCAGGTCTCAGTCTGTGTGGATCACAACAAGAATATGTAGGTATAAACAAAGGCAGAATTTAATTACAAGTGCGTATTTTTTATTGCACAATAGTCTTTCGAAAATGCCTACGTGAAGTACAACTGTGACTCTGAGTTTGATCATTTGTTGGAGGCTCTTTGTTAAACAGAATGAGTGCAGTGTAACACGTGGAATACGCTGGCATCTTATAGGCCTGACATTTACTAAGGTAATAAATTAATTATGTTAATGTATAATAAATGCATTCAACAGGAAATAAAAACTGCACAGTGCAAGAACAAAAAAAATCTTGTTTTTCTAAGTGGCTGTCATGTACAGAACACTAATATCTTAGCAGAGGTTTTTTGGAGGCTGATAATATAAACACAGATTGACATAATCTTTATTTCTAGGGAAAATCATAGTGAATATCAAGACATCAGATTAGAAAATGTGAATACAAATCAAAGATATCCATTCTCTACGTTGTGTTTGTGACTTCAAAAATGAAAGGTGTGGAGTTCTCTTGCTTCTTTCCTCTGTAGGACTTGCCGTTCACAACCCGATTCTTGGCTCAGCAAACAACTTGGACAACATTATCCTACCTGAGAGACATTTTCAAAAGCCACTTATGGATCTGTAGGATTCAAGGAAGCACTGTAGTGGCAAGGCTGAATTAGTCACAACACTGCATCTCAGCTATCACAACGAGCAACTCAGGCTGTCCTGGCTTCCTGCACCTACAAGCAACACAAGCTTGCCCTGACTGTTCTGCAACATCCAGCTGGGCTGGTGGATGAGAGGCTGGACATGACCTAGCACTGTGCCCTTTCAGCCCAAAAAGCCAGTTGTGTCCTGGGCTGCATCAAAATAATTGGGTTGGATGTTAGAAAAAGGTTCTTCACCCAGAGGGTGGTTGGCCACTGGAACAGGCTCCCCAGGGCAGTGGTCACAGCACCAAGCCTGACAGAGTTCAAGAACTATTTGGATAATGCTCTCAGGGACATGGTGGGATTCTTGGGGCTGTCCAGTGCAGGGCCAGGGACTGGACTTTGATGATCCTTGTGGTTCTCTTTGAACTCAGGACATTCTGGGATTCTATGATTCTTTGAAAAGAAGGGTGTCCAGCTGGCTGACGGAGGTTGAAGGAGGTGATTCTGGCCCTCTGCCCTGTGCTCATGAGACCCCACCTGCAGCCCTGTGTCCAGCTCTGGTGTCCCCAACACAAGAAGGACATGAGTTTGCGGAAGCAAGTCCAGAGGAGGCCACAAAGATTCTCAGAAAGCTGGAATATCTCTCCTACGAAGACAGGCTGAGAGAGTTGAGGTTATCCAGCCTGGAAAATTGAAGGCTCCAGGGACACCTTATAGCACCTTCCAGTACCTCAACGGACCACACAAGAGCTGGAGAGGGACTTTTGACAAGGGTATGAGGGGATAGGGCAAGGGGAAATGGCTTCAAACTGAAAGAAGGGAGGTTTAGATCCTGGGAGGAAATTCTTTCCTGTGAGGGTGGTGAGGCACTGGCACAGGTTGCCCAGAGAAGCTGTGGCTGCCCCATCCCTGGAAGTGTCCAAGGCCAGGTTGGAGGGGGCTTTGAGCAACCTGGTCTAGTGGAAGGTGTCCCTGCCCATGGCAGGGGAGTCAGAACTAGGTGGTCTTTAAGGTCCCTTCCAACTCAAACCATTTGTGATTCTGTGATAGGCCTATCTTGCACATTTGCCACAAGTGAGGATGCCTTCTCGCAGTGGCTTGTGAAGGTGACACAATTCAATTTTGTGCCAGAGATTGCAGATGCACAACTCATTGCTTAAGAAGGATCACCGTGCTGCCAAATCACCAGGAGTCTTTAAAACCTTTTCCCCCTTGGCTCCAGCCAGGTTCAGAAACTACTGCTGGCGGATCCTCAAAATGGTTATTTACACGAAAAGGTGTTTAAAGGGAGAGTTTCCTCCTGGTTCCAAATAAGTAATGAAAACTTCTGTTAAAAATTACTTAAGCTCACACATCATTTAAAACTGTCTACTCAGCATAGATGCTCCAATTATGTAAGTATCCAGTCCTGTTTGAATCACTCTGAATATAATTGCCTCAGCAATATCTAGGGATGAGTTTGGCCAGAAAGCTTTAAAATGTACGGATGACACCTTCAGCTAAGGCAAGAGAGGCATTTCTCCCACTGCATCCTATCAGGAGCAGCTGAGGACTTTTATGAAGTTTCATTTTGCTACATCAGGTTGGAAATCTTAATATGCCTCATTCTGTAAATTGTTCCACTTACTTCAATGGGTCTTCATGCAGATAAGGTGAAGTACAAACAGTACAAATAAGAGGGTAGGCTCTTTGAAGAAGAGATGTTCTTATATTTGTTCGGGTAAAGCCGAGTACAGTGGTGCTCAATTCTCTCTTGGCTTCTAAGCTTTGCTGCAATAAACAGAAATAAATAAAAATAGCAATATCAAGCTGCACCAATGTCTGCAGCTTATTTGGCTTGCCCTGGGATTCAACTGGATACTAATGCACAAAAATACTGATTAAAGCTGAGCAGTTTTCCCCAAATTGAATTCATTTTAACAGCATAGAGGAAAGGGAAATATTATCCTGCTCTTTGTTCAGCATATTTAGATATAACGACATAATATGCACACATTCCAAAAAATTGCCTGTCTTTAGGTAGTGCATTTTGGAGTGATTTCAAAATTCCCTTAGGTTATATCAGCAAAACGTTTTCCCCTGCGTCAAAAATCACTAAGATCTCAGTGCCCAATTGTCTGTGTCACCTTGTTTACATGGTGGGTAATTTTCTAGCCTATAGTCTGTGCCTTATTTTGTCAGGCTGCCCTTATGCTACTTTGTGACGATTTTGATTTTCAAGCCTCCATGCATAAATTATGATTTATTTTGCTTTCCGAAAGAAAGGCTGAGTGAAGTAATAGAGTGTGGGGGTTTTGGTTTGGTTTTTTTTTTATGATTAATATTTCAAGAGCGTGCTTTTTCCTTCTGAGGAAAACTCTGCACCTCCAGCAAGTATTTTTTCTTCTATACAGAAAAATAAACACAGAGAAGAGCTGAAATAAAAACAGTATCTTTTGTTGGAACCTTAAGAGATGCAGAGATCTCACAACTCCAGCACTGAGGTGAGAGATGCATCATAATCCTCAAAAGCGGCTTTGCTTGGTTATCAATGTTAATTTGCATTTAGCGTGGTTCAGTGTGTGCTATGGTGTTGTCACTGCATTGTTCCTCCATGCCCACAAAGAAGCCATGTGCAGAAAACATGGTTATACAAATAAAATCAGCATCAACAACAACACTGCCTGATTTTGAGTGCTAACGGGGCAAATTGCTCCTCAAAACTTACTTAGATGTTTTTACAACAGTGAGAAGCAAAAGATGAAGCCATAATTGAACCATTGCCCAAAGGCACTTAGTGATTGGAATTGATTAATTCTGCAAATAAATTTGACCAATAGATTAGTTGTCACGTTACGGCGGATTTGGGCAATACTGCTGCAGTTGTGAAGGAGACACGACTATCTAGCTTAAATAGTTAATACAGTTTGTTACCCTGTAGAGCTGCTTGTTGAGTTACCCCAAGAAATCTCACCAAGGAACTGAGCAGGGCACAATACTTTGATGCTATAAAACCATAGTGGTAGCTCTCTGCTTTTATGTATGAATCTGAGGAATTGTTAACAGCAACACAAGCAGTTTGCTCTGAGCAACACAAATGTGATGGACTTCACATCAAAGTGATGCAAAATCCACTGAAAACAACAGAAAGGCTCCAGCTGAATCCAGAGGACGTTGAATCAAGGCCTACCAGGGTCAAGTCTGCTGTTCTAACGGGTTTTCTAAGGGGATCCTGTGGGAAATTGGAAAAAGGATTCCAAGTTCTTGAATCCAAGGATTACTGCTGCTTCGAGCTACTGCTTCTTCAATATCATTGGTGCAGCTTCTTTCCCCTTCCTGCCCATGACACAACAGCACAGAAGCTCTGAGCTTGACAGTTGCACAGAGGAATCTTTGCACTCAAGAAGTTTCCCTTCCTCCCTCTTACCCTCCCACCCTCTGTTTCCCCAGGAAAGGTGCTCCAGAAATCCACTTGAGGTAAAAGCAATCATTGCTGCTACTGCATATTCAGAAGGAAGCTGCATGAACAAGGTCCTTGCATCATCAGCTGTCAGACGACAGTGGGGTTGAGGTGCCAGTCTTTCTGCAGTTACCCAAGTCCTTCCATGCTTGGAGATTAGGCTGCTGAACTGGGCACTGCTACATTATTTCTTGCACCAATATGGAAGCTCAGGATGATGTGCAGCGTGACAGCCTGCTCCTAGTTCTGGCTTCACACTGGTTTCACAGCTGTGTCGGTGACTTGGTTTGAATGGGTTTCTACAAAAATCAAGGGTTTTGTTCTGTCATTGGAAGCCTAACATTGTTTGAGATGAGTGAGCAGAAGTCTTCCTGAACTGTCACACAATCTGGTTGCAGTTGTGATCAATAAAAGATGTCCTTCTGAGGTTTTCTGATGTTAATACGAGCAACTTTATGAGTTGGCTGTGCAGAGGATTGGGTCCTTCTCTGCTTGTAAGGACATATTAGCTGATGGAGCATCCCACACGCCATTTCCTCAGCTCTCATACCTGCATCTTCCCTTGGAAAGGACAGGGTTTTGTCAAGCTTTCAGGAACATTTCAAAGCCCTTTTTTCCACTATCAAGGTGTTTTAGAGGGAAAGGGCATAAATGAGCAATGTGATAGACATGGGGAGTTCTTGTTTTGGTTGGGCAACAGATGAGGCATATGGGTAATTTATTGCACTATAATTGTGTTATGTGATATCGATGCTGCAGTATTAATGACTGCAAAGTGCCCAGAATGATTCAGATGGCCATTTACTGTCATTATTACAAATCTAAATAAATAAATAAGAGCAGTTGAACTGATGTATCTAAGAAATGTTTCAAAGTCACCCGGTGACATATATGTAGGCGCCTGTGAACGGAGAGTGACTCAAACAATATCAGGGACGCTTTTTATTGGGGTCAGAAAGAAATAGAACAATTAAGTCATTTTCAGTCATATACAATATATTAGGAACTGTTTTAACAAGCGCATTGCTAAACTGACTGGCATGAACAAAGCGTTTTAAAAAGCTGGGGTGTAAATATGCCAGGAAAAAAGAAAGAAAACATGTAAACTATGCTCAAAAATAGTCTGCAAATGTAAGGAAACAAGAAAAACTAAGACAATCATGCACATACCTCTCCTGCTACCATGGCCCAGTGAATACAGTGGTTACCATGGCTGGATCTGGCTATGAGGTGGACTTTAGAGGGCAAGCTTTGTTTCTGATCTCTGCCCAAACAGAGAGCCTTGATCCAGTCTGTTGGTTTGTGTACTTTGAACGAGCCAACCTCACACTGCAAGAGCCAGCAAGTTAAGTTTGAATTTATCTCATGCCTGCAGGTTTCTCTTAGCATCCCCTGTCTGGATGTCATATCATATAGAGCAGGAGATGTATTATCACTCGATATTCCAAAATATGACTCTGCACTTTTTCCCTAAAACCAAAAGCAGTGCAAGTCAGACAGCTAAGAATTACTTGCATTTCACGGTGCTTTTTATGCATCCATGGTTTGTTTGGTTTTTCGTTTTTTTTCTTTTCTAAACAGTAAACAGTACATTAAAATGTAGAACTTGCTAAAAGGTAATTCTTTCATTAACCATTTGTGGGGAGTATTAATATTTTTTAAATATAGGCTCTTTATTTACACTAAACATTTTATTAGCTTCCAGAGTCATTTATACTGAAAAAGATGAGAGCAAGTCTATTACAATAAATTGCTTCTTCATACCCAGAGATACATTTGTGAATAGGTGGGACCCAAAGACAGCCAAGTAAGAATCTGCTGGTATTGATCTGCATGGAGAAAAAGATCTATTTTGGCTCTTCATACACCCACAACCTCTAATGATCATTGACTCCATTGCCCAGATAAATTCCTTAGATAAACAACCAAAACCCAAATTAACATACTAACCATTAATAATCCAGTCAACAATTTTTATAACAACAACAACAAGAGAAAGATACTGTTTCTTTTGAAGGTTTATTCTTAGCAATGTTTATGTGATGCAAACTTTGAATCTAAGTCACCTGCCAATGACCAGGAAAGAAAGACAACTTTACAAATGGGACTAAACATTAGATATTCTTGTACTCATGGCTGCTGCTTAAGCAGCTACATCTCAATATCTCCTAATTTTATGGGTTCTCAGAAACTACATCAAACCACAACACTAAGGAAATATGTATCGTGGCCATTATTGACCTCACAATTCAATGTACAGAGCGACAAGAAAAGAATTTTTGGATACTTGGCTGTAAAATTGTTATTAAAAAAAAAATTAAAAACAAAGCTCTGAAACTTGCCCATTTGGTATGTCGCTGCTGCTGCTTCTTCTTCTACTTCTTCTTTCTTTCTTTTTTTTTTTTTTTTAACTTAACACCTGCTTTCACATTTCTACTGCAGAAAAGCTGTGTAAGCTGTGAGGAAGGTGCTCAGAGGTTACTCCCAACATCGAGCTCCCCTAGTGGCTGCTTCCCTCCCACCGTCCCCGTGGACAGAAACACCTCAGCTGGGATTTTCCCCACTCATGACCAGAAGGAAGTAGCTGCAAAAGGGATGCAGATCACAATCCAGGAAGGAAGAAAAAAAATTGATTGTCACTCCCACCTGGGACTTTTGGAATGAGAAACTGTTGGGTTATTCAAGGGAAATGAAAAGACCTAAAAGAGAAATATAAGGGTTTCTCTATAAACCTATAATCAGACACTACATATCACCCTGCTGAATATGTAAGTAAACCTGTGGGAAATTCTGCTTTAAAGTTTCGTTCAACAGCAAATACACAACAAAACTTAGATAACAATGTCTTATGAATCATTCTGCCTACAAAAATTTTTGCGTGTATGATGAAAGGCTTTATTGACCATATCCAAGCCAACGATTAGCATTAATCCACAAGCAAATGCATATGAAAACTGCGAAATCAATGTACAATTATTCTGGAAATCAAATATTTTCTACCTCTCCATACACATAAAATGTTTTTTCTTGTAGCAGAAGTGCCCACAGACTAAGGGCACAGCAAAGCAATACCAGGTTTTGGCTGCATGGCTCCCTGAATTTTGCTGTCAAACCAAAATGTGTGGGAAACTACAAGCTTAATTTTTCTTGCTGCTGCCAGGGTTTTGGGGGTTTTGGAAGGAAATTCCAAGGAACAGGACTTGTTCTGCTTGTCATTGTAAAGGTATAGTTGCCACCTAGCCAGTAATTCTGAACTGAAATTTCTAAGTTGATTTTCAAGATAGGTGTTGCAATACCACCAGGATGGGCAACAAGGGATGTGCAGCAATTCCTTTAAATAAAATAGTTTAGCATTGCCATGAAGGAGGCAGAGATATATTAAAGAATCAAACAAAGCTTCAGGTGAAAATCCTGTCGGAGTCTCCTTCCTTTTACACCAGTTTTACTCTAGTATAACTTCTGTTTTCACTGAAGTTATTCATGATCTACTTCTCTAGCAGTGATTGCTGTGATCCCAAATTTCTTGGGAAGCACCACAGGTGCAAAGAGGCTACAGCAATGAAGCTTTCATGCTCTAAAAATGTGTAATTTATTTAAAAATCATATACTAAGCATGAACACAAATGTTGGCTATTAAGGATGCTAAATAGTTAAGATCCAGTTAAAAGTCACACAGCATTTGTGTGTGCACTTTTCTGTATTTTGAGATTCATCAACCAAAATGTATTAGTGGAAAGAAAAATACATAAACTTCAAATGTTCAATGAGCAACCTCACTTGTGCAGCCTGAACCCTTCCTTGGCTTCATGCAGAGCACACAGCCATCAGCAAATCCAGATTTCATAAAAAAAGAAGATAAATAATGTCTGCTTCTCAAAGAGCTTGCCTGGGGGTTGGGTGCATCCATCACTGCCCCTCTGCAGCCTAGGCCACACTGGGGCGGCCCTGGACGGTGCTGCCCAATGGCCCCATCCATGCCACCACGGTGGGAGCTTCCAGAGGGTTTGGCAGAGCCCCTGGAAGAGCCCGTGCGTCAGCGAGGAGTGCTGGGCCGTGGGGCTGCCTGTGGTGGGTACTTGTGATAGGACTCGGTGGGGTCAGTAGTGGATGTTCCGGGGGCTGTGGTGTGGGCTGCACCCCAGAGCACCAGGGTCTGGATGACCCAAGGGGCTCCCCCCCATTCTGCCAGGGCTTTGGGGGCTGATGAGGAGCCCGGTGGCAGCTCCACAGGGGAACTGGCTCTGTGGGCAGGGCAGGGCAGGGCAGGGCAGGGCAGGGAGGGGGTTTCGGTTAGGGGCCTCACTTAGGGGCCTCCCCGGCAGCCTCACGCTGGGCAGCCCTGAGGGACCCCGGAGCCCATGGGCACAGCAGTGGCTGTGGGCCGTGGACCCCCCAAAGAAGGCGTCGGTGCCGGCCGGGGGCTGCTGCTGCTGCTTTGGGGTGTTTGCTGTCGCTGAGGT